>JAQBSW010006614.1:0-47104 GCA_029291075.1 Eudiplozoon nipponicum | reverse complement strand
TGTGAACTAGGGGAACTTACAGGATTTCATATGTTGCTTTAGATAAACATATGATATATGGCTGGTACACGTGTATATATATATATATATACTATATATATATATATATATATATATATATATATAGGTTATAAAAGCACTAATTAAGATGTAGGAGAGATCTCATAGGTTCCTTATATGTTTATTTAGATTTGCATTATATATATTGTGTGCAGATAGCCATATAAATAAATATTTAGAAATTTATATAAGATGTAAGGCAAACTCGCATGGTTCCTTATGTTATTATTAAGATATGCATAAGGTATAGTGTAGACGTATATATGAATGGATATTTCTGTATAAGATTTTGCTGTATATATATATATATATATATATATATATATATATATATATATATATATATATATATATATATATATGGTTATTTCTGATATATTATGTAATCAAAGTATATAATATGAGCACACCTTGTTGCTTATTTGTATTTTCTTATAAATACATAGATAGGTATATGATGTGTACACAAATATATATATATATATAAATTAAATTATACCAAGATATGAGTATAAATAAATACGTATTTGCTGATATTCAATTCGTTACTGCACGCCCCTTATTCGGTCTTGTCCAAACGTTAGAGTCACTACATTCTATCAACAGTTTTATTAAACTGACTCTCTCTATTACCTATTTCAAACAGGACGAAATTAGGTAAATCATGAATTAAGGATTACTATAATATAACGGAAATGGAAATTTTGTTGATCCTTCTACGCGTCCGGAAAAGTAGCATTTTTTTTAAATCTTGACATCACGGATAGGCGTATATGTCAATCCATACGGTTAACTTATATTTATACTATAAATATCAATTTAGATGAGAGTAATCATATATGCGCGTATAGGATTAAGTGTGATTATGTATTTTCGTTTATGTATGCCAGTATATGAGTATAGTTATTAAGACCGGACAAAAAACTTTAGGAAGTAAAATAAATATAAATATATCTGTCTTGAATGAGGATATCACATTTGCCACAAGTTGCTTTTACTGTGAGTATGATGTCAACTCTGGAGATGGAACTGGGAATGAAGTCCCGAAAATTCGGAATATGTATATTCAAAATCATTTCCGGAAAAGTAGATTAAGGACGGCTTGAGTGTTACGGGACCAGTGAGAACCCATCAATCAATTAAAAGAACAAGCTGTGTACCTAGAAATGCAAAGGAATCAAGATTTTACCGACCTACGTGTGCTATATAAAAAACTTACCTGTCAAACTAGTCTAAATTTTTGTCTGCCGATTAAAAGCGTCGTACGTTTGTGAATAAGAGGTAGGATTAATATGTTTAGATAATAATTTAATAATTCACTGGCACCAGAAAGCAACTTAATGATTTACTGAAACTTCGGATGAATGTATAGCCTCTGGTAATGTTTCAGACTTCGTAACTAGAAGTTTATGTGGATCGATTGGGTATATGTGTTCGTGTGTAATATTTACAATAAATATATACTCAAATGATTAGCCTAAAACTGATTGGATAACTGATTATGTTTACCCGATTATCCTGGCAAATTAGTGAAACTTAAATACGCATGAATTTGACCATAGATATGTATTTTGGTTGACGTATAGGTATGATTGTGTATTTTTTGAATGAACACTTTAATTGGTTAATAGTATTACTGTTATATAGAAGCATGTCTGAGAAGGGAATTACTTGTGTTATTTTATTGTGCTGCGTTACTATTGGTGTGACCATAAAGGGAGCTCTGATGATGGATCTTTGTAATTTGAATCTGAAACGTTAGCTAGTAGTATAATAGCTTCCATAAAATGAATTTTAATGCAATAGCCTTCAAAATGTATGTGTTCCTCTTTTTTTGGCCAAGTCATTGTCATGTGAGCTTCAGAGTGTATTACTGAAGTAAAATTTACATCTCGACGACTTATTCGATCCATCTTCACTGTTTCATTGAATCTTGTTACGAATCGCCGATTGCTTCGATTGGGGAAGTGTTTTAGAGGGTCACTCATACACCCTGCTCGCCATGCTACCGAGGCATCTCTGGTAGACGACTGGAGCCACAGAAGGATAAAACAAGCCATCTCGTTGCCGGGTAGTATCATTCGCGGCGTCGGTCATTTGATCATACTACACCGTACTTTTACGAATCACGAGACACTTGAATTGGTCGAAATCTTTGGGAGTACATCGCGAACAGATTCCATCTGAGAGGCCTGATCAATTCTTTCCAATTGACATAGGCATATCTAGAATCTACTGTGCGGGATATCTTTAACTTCATTTGTGTGTGTCTGTATACTTTGTCTTATTTAATATATATATATTATTTACGCCTGCCATATTCGATTCAACGTGACACCAAGCACCTTTTCCGCCAGTTTTATGGCAGCGTTTATCGGCACGTGAGGCTCAACATAACCTGTTTATACGTACTTCTATTTCAAACGATCAATTTTTTTCAAATTTATGCAAGACTACTAGAGGTAAGAGCCGCATATCTAATTGTGCTTTCCATATATATTCAATGCGGTTTGATCTTCGCTAGTCAGTTTGTCATCGTACTCTGATGATGATCATGGTAGGTCGAAACGCGTCAGTGCGTTGCGACTGGCGGTAGTTTTGTTATGTTGTTCGATAACTGGTTAAATACAATGAGATTTGTGTTTACTTCAAGCTCACAAACTTGATTTAAAGAATTGTTACCACCACTCGCGCAATCAATTATTGTTTAATCTATTTTTTGATTTAACTTTTTTCTATGATTTGTAGCGCTTTGGTCATGTATAGCGTTTAAAATCAGTAATATGTTCCTGATTTACTACATTGCAGCGAACTACATTGCAGCCGAATTATTTGTGTCTGTATTTTGTACTACACAGATAAGTCGGAAATATTGGCCCCGGTAAGTAGTTTTCTGCTTTCTATTTAATGTCTGACCAAAAATTGACTGACAGACGAAGCAATATCACTTTCGCCCTCATCGATAAAAGACTTGACGTGTTGTAGGGTGAGAAATACTCGTGGCATTTTACCGTCTATAGTTTCATTAAAAAATATATACCGATCATATAACAATTCATAAATTATGTATTGTAGCCACTTTAATACTTCTTAAGTTTAACTGAATAATGCATAATAATATTAATACTTACATTAGTTTATATTCACGGAAGTAATAATCACGCCCATCTGATTTTATATTCCATCCAAAGCATATATCAAAATTACTGCGCTTCCTTAAGATAAATCTAGGTGAACTGACATATCATCGCCAACACCGGCAGCAATAATACGACTATTGATAAATGATGCTACACTCCCATGTAACCACCAGACAAATAACATGTTTTTTAAAAGATCAATAAAATAATAATATTTGCATGGATAATTTTTTAATGAATAAATTGCATATAATCAAACAGAAGACTTTTAATTGTGTGATTTATGAAGAGGAGGATTTAATACAAATGAAGTTACTTACCTATGTAACTTACTTTACTTTACTTTACTGCGGCTGACTCCTTTTGGAGGATAAGCCGGCTCCACATTTCATGTAACACATGGAAATGAGGCAGACTGAGTGTCTGTTCTCATTATTATGGCCAAATCAGCTGTAAAGCACGGCGAAATCTTCAATGCAGATTCCGTTCTGTTTTTACCTTATCGCTTCATAAGAAACGACCGAACCTCGCGGTTAACTCTGTCCTATTAAGAAAAGAAATTTAAGATGATCCTATTACAAATTTGGCACTGAGCTTAATTTGATGCTATATCGGCAGGGCTTCTAATCAGGGACGCATGTGGACGCCATCTTGGTAAACCAACGTGTCCTAATCTACTCAATTTGGCAGTAGTTGAATTTAAATGATTCTGCCACGACCTTTAATCTGTTCACCTTGTTTTTTGCGCCGATCTGACGCTGGCTGGGATATTAATACTCTAGTAGGCAATCGAATTAAAGGCTTACGTTTGGCGTGGCCGAACCAGCGTAGTTGATGGAACTTTATTCGTTTCTAATAAGTAGCACTCGGCGACCGCTCCAAAAATATTTCCTTGGTCGTCAGTGTTGTTTACTCGTTGTCGATAACATAAGCGAGTTATGCTTCACAAAAAAGTAATGGGCGAATGCCTGTAAGTACCAAGTTTTTCTAGTGTATAACAAAACTGCACATACAAATGCATTGTATAGAAGACCTTCAAGGAAGAGCGAGGTAATAATGGTTCACCAGAAGTTTCGAATGTTGAATGAGGATAATCTAGCCTTCGCTATTCCCATATTGACTTAGTCACTCATGTTGCCTGAGTTATTGATACAGTTACCAAGATATTAAAACCTATCAACTAAATCGAAAGCAGAATGATGGCTGACTCGCTCCATGGCACGGTCTCTTCATTCATTATAGCTCCACAAACTTTCAGGACTCCTTTTATAAGGTCAAAATTAAGTTATCAGTACCTATATCTTCTCGATGTTTAAGAGGTACCATTGTCTTGCCTATTGATAACTGATAAATGTTTTAAATTAACGTTCACACTGCTGATGCAAGCATACGTTTGGGAATCTAGACTGATGTATTTGTTTAAGAAAATTGATCTTTGAAGTGTTCAATCCACCTATAAATACCACAAAATTTATTGGTTATTAAATTTATTTGTTGTAATCATTTATTGCTTCGCTAGTTTGTTATTTTCTCGGAATTTTTGGGCGAATAATTTGAAATAAATATTGGATATTATCTGATGCGAACACTTATTCTACCTCTTCGTCCCTTCTTGTCAAAAAAGGATTCCAGATTAACTACCAGAACGTGCTTTACTTGTTATCTAATAGCTCTACGAGTATTAGTAAAAGCTGAGCCAGCAGGAATTTTTCCCAATTTCGAAAATCTTCACAAAATTTTCAGAGACCCAGTGATTATTTCTACTCTTACTTCAACATCATCAACATTAGTAAACGTATTGTGCGTAGTGGATCCTATCTTCGGTTACAGAAAGTTCGAATTTTCACCATAATTAACAGCTCACGTCGATTTCAGATTATTTTTTATATGTTTGTTTAAAGCGAGCTGCTCGGGATTGCTTACACCTATTTTGAGTTCATTTTAATTTAGATTTCCGGAATACGTGAGTCCAAATCACCAACGAATAAATGCATGGTTCGAGTAGACATACGTATTCGGCAGTCTTGGATGCAATCACTACATGATATATTTGAGGCCCCATTGTCCGGGCGCTGAAGTACGCCATGTGTCACAATGCCTTACACTACGTTTGACATGTGTGCTACTCAATTATAGACTTTGCTCTGCGCAGCTATCCAACAAACCTTCATTATCGTTGTTCATTGAGGTAATGGTTTATCGACCACCTAGATGAAATTATGCTTTGCTGAAGCGACCAACTTGAGCACTCATATCACCCATAAACAAAACTATATCTTAACTACTTTTTCTACTTAGTAAAGGAGTAGAAAGCGCCCTTCCTGTCATCTGTGCTGCAATCAGTTGCGGCATATGAAGATATATATATATATATATATATATATATATATATATATATATATATATATATATATATATATATACTACTTTACTTTACTGCGGCTGACTCCTTTTGGAGGATAAGCCGGCTCCAATTTCATGGAGTTTCTTGGGAATTTGGTACAAGTGGTGTCCCCTCACCACATACACACATACATACATACATACATACATAAATACATATATACATACATATAATGTCCATGCCTTTTAATATTACACAGTATATTTCAAATTAGGAAGAAAAAACACATTAATAACAAAGTGGATAAAGGCCATTTATTTCGTGAATACTAAACATCGCTCTACAATAATACATTTATATACATTATGGGTTTTCAATTGATTATGCTAGTGTTAACAAATCTGACTCGATTTTACTTCTGTTTCTTATTTTGGCTGGTTGGTAAGTGTGTATGCGTTTGTGTTTGTGTGTGTGCGTGTTTGCATGTAAAGGTCATTCTCGCAGTATTGCAAAGTGATGTCTGAGATCTGGTCATTATTTTTTTAATGGCTTGAGAATTAACCATTTGTGCGCATTGTTCGCTGTTACATGTACGAGTGCTATTTTTCCCAGTGTAGTTGATCGTTTCACCTTGTTGCGCAAATTTGTATTTTGCACATGGTAACAGCGCCAGTGTGGATTTCAGTGTTGAACGCTCATATTGTTTGGAAACTTCTGTCACCGTATGCGCCTCTGTTATTTCCACTTCAGTTTGTTGCCAATCCGATTGAATGCTTTAAATCAAGTTTGCGAGCTTGAAGTAAACACCAATCCCATTGTATTTAACCAGTCCTCGAACAACATAACAAAACTACCGCCAGCCGCAACGCACTGACGCGTTTCGACCTTCCATGATCATCATCAGAGTACGACGGCAAACTGACTATCGAGGATCAAACCGCATTGAATATATATGGAAATCAAAGTTAGATATGCGGCTCTCACCTCTAGCAGTCTCGCATACATTGAACTTGATTGGAAATGTCGGCTGCACAATTTCTATGCAGTCACGAACATTTACTGATTGTAGCTTTCGCCACATATACATATATAGGAAACACAATTTAACAATAATTGATTGCGCGGGTGGTGGTAAAAGTTCTTCAAATCAAGTTTGCGAGCTTGAAGTAAACACCAATCCCATTGTATTTAAGCAGTCGTCGAACAACATAACAAAACTACCGCCAGCCGCAACGCACTGACGCATTTCGACCTTCCATGATCATCATCAGAGTACGACGGCAAACTGACTATCGAGGATCAAACCGCATTGTGGCGAAAGCTGCAAACAGTTAATTTTCGTGACTGCATAGAAATTGTGCAGCCGACATTTCCAGTCAAGTTCAATGTATGCGAGACTGCTAGAGGTGAGAGCCGCATATCTAACTTTGATTTCCATATATATTCAATGCGGTTTGATCCTCGATAGTCAGTTTGCCGTCATACTCTGATGATGATCATGGAAGGTCGAAACGCGTCAGTGCGTTGCGGCTGGCGGTAGTTTTGTTATGTTGTTCGACGACTGGTTAAATACAATGGGATTGGTGTTTACTTCAAGCTCGCAAACTTGATTTAAAGCATTGTTACCACCACCCGCGCAATCAATTATTATTAAATTGTATTGCCTATTATATGTATGTGGCGAAAGCTACAATCAGTAAATGTTCGTGACTGCATAGAAATTGTGCAGCCGACATTTCCAGTCAAGTTCAATGTATGCGAGACTGCTAGAGGTGAGAGCCGCATATCTAAATTTGATTTTCATATATATTCAATGCGGTTTGATCCTCGATAGTCAGTTTGCCGTCGTACTCTGATGATGATCATGGAAGGTCGAAACGCGTCAGTGCGTTGCGGCTGGCGGTAGTTTTGTTATGTTGTTCGACGACTGGTTAAATACAATTGGATTGGTCTGTACTTCAAGCTCGCAAACTTGATTTAAAGCATTGTTACCACCACCCGCGCAATCAATTATTATTAAATCCGATTGAATGTTTGTTGATTCTAGTCGAGGGCCTGTTTGGTCTTGTCTGGATACTAGTAAATTGTTGTTGAATTTTGTTATTCTTGGCCAGTCGATTAGAATATCATGTTGATGAAACGTTTGAATATTAAGATCAGGTGCTTACAGTTTTATATAAAGGACTTCATAAATAAATAACAATTTTCTGATTTTGCTTTATGTAGAATTGAGAAATTGGTCGAATAGACAGGGTGCCCCGTTGCCAATATATGATCGGAAATAGCTGATTTTCCTGACGGTGCCAAGCCTTTGTTAATCAATTTCTGTGGCAAATGTTGCTGGATTCTGTTTATCAATTGCTTCTTCATTGCATTACGATTATATGTGCTACCGCTTACGTATATGAGAATTGTAGTCTATGAGATGATTTCGAGAGATTTGTCAATTAATCTTTGGCATCCAACCTCATGATTCTCTGTGTACTAAATGTCATATTAATTTTAACACTGGGAAAGTTCTCCTTAGTTATTCTATTCAGCTGCCGTGCAATTATTGAGGCTGGTACGTCACCTCTAAATGGTAAGTTTAGGAAAACCTGCTTGACGGTGTCCTCTCTAATGTGAATCTACCGTGGTCTGATGTTGACATCAATGAAACGCTCTGGGTAGTTGTTTATTACCAAAAGATGGAAAAACACGTTTTAACATCGGTGGCTGATTCCGATATTAGATCAAAACTCATGGAAGACATCTAAAAGGCAAAACCCGTCGGAACAAACACCGCAAGATTGTACGGCAAACTAAAATCTCATAAAGCCGTGACAGCCTCAGGAGCTCCCTCGATGCGGTCTTTTATGTCAATGATCAACGCTCTACAACATAAACCAGCCAAGTTTCTCTGCAAAATACATCAACCAATACGAAGCATCATAAATGCAAACCTTACCAAGGACTCCTTCGAACTAGCAAATGAACTGCAGGGGAAGAACATCATACAGAATAACATGGTCTCGCTTGATGTCTCATCTTTATTTACAAACATACCACTGAATAAGATAATGTTTTTTCTTCCTAATTAGAAATATATATATATATATATATATATATATATATACTTTGATGAATGCGAAGTTAGAACTTATCCTATCTATTTTATGGGTCGCATTACCTATCTTATGATAGTTTTAATTTATTCTGGTTACATAAATATATTATTGCGTTTGGTCGCTTTCATACATATGTTCAACTTGACTAAATATATGTTTACATATTTTTAAAACATTTTTATTATCATTGTAGATTTTTCTATATTTATAACTTCGCATTATTCATCTACTACTACCGATTTGATGGGCAATTCATCATGTTAGTAATTCTAGTCTCCTCACTTTTTATTGTTCATTCGATGTTGTATTTCTTCCATCATTTCGAGCTGCCTGCAGTTTTCTATATGGATAGCATGGTAAGCTACTAAAATTTATACAATTCGACCATTATTATCTTTTTTGATTAAACAATGACTGATCGCATTGGTGTTGATAACATTTACTTAATTAAATTCCATGCAGCTGAAATAAATAAAATTATCAAACTTTAATTCCTCAGTGCACAAATCAAACTTCCGCCGGTTACATGGACTGGTAGATACTTTTTTGCAGAACTAATATATATGCAATTCTGTATTAGGTGTTGCGCATCTAGTAACAAATTAGTCCAAATAGGACTAGAAGGACAAACCAACATCAGCATGAACCGAAGGTATAAACTCAAGTGCACATTCGTTTCGTGCTTACTGGCGACTTATGTGTAGGAACTGGTATTACGCCCCATATCAACTTTATATTTTGGTGAGGAATGTGGGGCAATTGGACGGTACACATGCGCACATAAAGTTATACCTTCCGTTCATGTTCAGTTTGGCTTATCCTTCTGTTCCCATTTGAACTATTGTTTTACCAGATGCACAACACCCAATACACAGTTATGTGGAATGTCTTGTTTGACTCACTTTAGTCATTAGCGTAACACGCTGGAAGTCTGCATTACTGAGATCAAACCGGAAATTATGAAATACATCATGAAAAGAGGAGTGCGGCTACTTTTCCGTAGATGTGGTTTGTTTGCTGGTTGTAAATCCTTAGTGCGATCACGCCCACCTCGCTTTCGAAATCAATGCCTGTCTGCATGAGTATCTTTTTATTGCGCCAGTAATACTCAAAAGGGGAATTAGACACTTGATTACGGAGTTTATTCGAATCTCTATAGAGCTGTCTAACCAATTTAGTTATTATTAATCGCAGTTGAGATCTTCCGTTTTTAAACATCATTTATGCTGGTTCAACTCATTGGCCTACGACTCTTGGACAAGTTGCTCCGTTCACCCATTGCTGACTCGTCCCCATAGTCTGACTGCTATACTGTCAGCTCCTTCGCTTCTATCGTTGTTAAAGTTAGGTCAATACGGCTAGGACGGTTGCCACTGTCCCAATGAAGAAGTCAATAAAAGCAATTATCGGCTTAAATCATCGAATTACAAAACATTAATACAAATTGCTGTTGGCTCGTACGACAATAATTTTAATTAAACAGTGTTCGTATAAAAGCGCATAAATATAGTGTGACAGGCAAGCCAAAAGTTAAACACGAGAAACATCTGTAATATCCACGTAGTTATCTCTACTCCACTCTGGTCATTAATTCAATGATTAATTAAAATAAAGTGCACAATATATACATAGAGTCAAAACTAAAACTCGGAAAACCGAATTAAACAATTTATAACGCGTATAGCATTGGAGTCTTAAATTAAACCATAGAAATTACATACTAGCTCAATAGTTTAGCCTAAAATATAATTAACTAGCTTCTAACGCTAATGAGCATAATGAATAACCAAAATCAATAAAATAAAATCATGCACATATAGTCCACAATTCAAACAGAAAAAATAACTTGACGTATACAATTTAAACAATAATTGATTGCGCGGGTGGTGGTAACAATTCTTTAAATCAAGTTTTCGTGCTTGAAGTAAACACCAATCCCATTGTATTTAACCAGTCGTCGCCACATATACATATATAGGCAATACAATTTAAACAATAATTGATGCTGGTGGTGGTAACAATTCTTTAAATCAAGTTTGCGTGCTTGAAGTAGCTTCAATCCCAGTCAAGTTCAATGTATGCCAGACTGCTAGAGGGGAGAGCCGCATATCTAAATTTGATTTCCATATATATTCAATGCGGTTTGATACTCGATAGTCAGTTTGCCGTCGTTATCTGATGATGATCATGGAAGGTCGAAACGCGTCAGTGCGTTGCAGCTGGCGGTAGTTTTCGTTATGTTGTTCGATGACTGGTTAAATACAATGGGATTGAATTGTTTTGCCAAGCACGCAAACTTGATTTAAAGGTGGTACCACCACCCGCGCAATCAATTATTGTTTAAATTTTGTACTATATATGTATATGGCAGAAAGCTGCAACGTTAATGTTCGTGACTGCATAGAAATTGTGTGAAAATTTCAGTCAAGTTCAATGTATGCAAGACTGCTAGAGGTGAGAGCCGCATATCTAAATTTGATTTCCATATATATTCAATGCGGTTTGATCCTCGATATTAGTCAGTTTGCCGTCGTGTACTCTGATGATGATCATGGAAGGTCGAAACGCGTCAGTGCGTTGCAGCTGGCGGTAGTTTTTGTTATGTTGTTCGTAGACTGGTTAAATACAATGGGGTTGGTGTTTACTTCAAGCCCGCAAACTTGATTTAAAGCATTGTTACCACCACCCGCGCAATCAATTATTGTTTATTTGTATTGTCTATATATGTATATGTGGCGAAAGCTGCAAAATAGTTAATGTTCGTGACTGCATAGAAATTGTGCAGCCGACATTTCCAGTCAAGTTCAATGTATACAAAACTGCTAGAGGTGAGAGCCGCATATCTAAATTTGATTTCCATATATATTCAATGCGGTTTGATCCTCGATAGTCAGTTTGCCGTCGTACTATGATGATGATCATGGAAGGTCAAACGCGTCCAGTGCGTTGCAGCTAGCGTAGTTTTGTTATGTTGTTCGATGACTGGTTAAATACAATGGGATTGAATTGTTTACTTCAAACACGCAAACTTGATTTAAAGAATTGTTACCACCACCCGCGCAATCAATTATTGTTTAAATTGTATTGCCTATATATATCTATATATGTGAAAGCACAAACAGTTAATGTTCGTGACTGCATAGAATTGTGCGTGACATTTCCAGTCAAGTTCAATGTATGCAAGACTGCTAGAGGTGAGAGCCGCATATCTAAATTTGATTTCCATATATATGCAATGCGGTTTGATCCTCGATAATCAGTTTGCCGTCGTACTCTGATGATGATCATGGAAGGTCGAAACGCGTCAGTGCGTTGAAGCTGGCGGTAGTTTTGTTATGTTGTTCGATGACTGGTTAAATACAATGGGATTGGTGTTTACTTCAAGCACGCAAACTTGATTTAAAGAATTGTTACCACCACCCGCGCAATCAATTATTGTTTTAAATTGTATTGCCTATATATGTATATGTGGCGAAAGCTGCAAACAGTTAATGTTCGTGACTGCATAGAAATTGTGCAGCCGACATTTCCAGTCAAGTTCAATGTATACAAGACTGCTAGAGGTGAGAGCCGCATATCTAAATTTGATTTCCATATATATTCAATGCGGTTTGATCCTCGATAGTCAGTTTGCCGTCGTACTCTGATGATGATCATGGAAGGTCGAAACGCGTCAGTGCGTTGCAGCTGGCGGTAGTTTTGTTATGTTGTTCGATGACTGGTTAAATACAATGGGATTGGTGTTTACTTCAAGCACGCAAACTTGATTTAAAGAATTGTTACCACCACCCGCGCAATCAATTATTGTTTAAATTGTATTGCCTATATATGTATATGTGGCGAAAGCTGCAAACAGTTAATGTTCGTGACTGCATAGAAATTGTGCAGCCGACATTTCCAGTCAAGTTCAATGTATGCAAGACTGCTAGAGGTGAGAGCCGCATATCTAAATTTGATTTCCATATATATTCAATGCGGTTTGATCCTCGATAGTCAGTTGCCGTCGTACTCTGATGATGATCATGGAAGGTCGAAACGCGTCCAGTGCGATTGCAGCTGGCGGTAGTTTTGTTATGTTGTTCGATGACTGGTTAAATACAATGGGATTGGTGTTTACTTCAAGCACACAAACTTGATTTAAAGAATTGTTACCACCACCCGCGCAATCAATTGGGTGTTTAAATTGTATTGCCTATATATGTATATGTAGCTACAAACAGTTAATGTTCGTGACTGCATAGAAATTGTGCAGCCGACATTTCCAGTCAAGTTCAATGTATGCAAGACTGCTAGAGGTGAGAGCCGCATATCTAAATTTGATTTCCATATATATTCAATGCGGTTTGATCCTCGATAGTCAGTTTGCCGTCGTACTCTGATGATGATCATGGAAGGTCGAAACGCGTCAGTGCGTTGCAGCTGGCGGTAGTTTTGTTATGTTGTTCGACGACTGGTTAAATACAATGGGATTGGTGTTTACTTCAAGCACGCAAACTTGATTTAAAGAATTGTTACCACCACCAGCGCAATCAATTATTGTTTAAATTGTATTGCCTATATATGTATATGTGGCGAAAGCTGCAAACAGTTAATGTTCGTGACTGCATAGAAATTGTGCAGCCAGCATTTCCAGTCAAGTTCAATGTATGCAAGACTGCTAGAGGTGAGAGCCGCATATCTAAATTTGATTTCCATACATATTCAATGCGGCTCGATCCTCGATAGTCAGTTTGCCGTCGTACTCTGATGATGATGATGGAAGGTCGAAACGCGTCAGTGCGTTGCAGCTGGCGGTAGTTTTGTTATGTTGTTCGACGACTGGTTCAATACAATGGGATTGGTGTTTACTTCAAGCTCGCAATCTTGATTTAAAGAATTGTTACCACCACCCGCGCAATCAATTTTTATTTAAATTGTATTGACTATATATGTATATGTGGCGAAAGCTGCAAACAGTTAATGTTCGTGACTGCATAGAAATTGTACATCCGACATTTCCAGTCAAGTTCAATGTATGCAAGACTGCTAGAGGTGAGAGCCGCATATCAAAATTTGATTTCCATATATATTCAATGCGGTTTGATCCTCGATAGTCAGTTTGCCGTCGTACTCTGATGATGATCATGGAAGGTCGAAACGCGCCAGTGCGTTGCAGCTGGCGGTAGTTTTGTTATGTTGTTCGATGACTGGTTAAATACAATGGGATTGGTGTTTACTTCAAGCACGCAAACTTGATTTAAAGAATTGTTACCACCACCCGCGCAATCAATTAGTGTTTAAATTGTATTGCCTATATATGTATATGTGGCGAAAGCTGCAAACAGTTAATGTTCGTGACTGCATAGAAATTGTGCAGCCGGCATTTCCAGTCAAGTTCAATGTATGCAAGACTGCTAGAGGTGAGAGCCGCATATCTAAATTTGATTTCATATATATTCAATGCGGTTTGATCCTCGATAGTCAGTTTGCCGTCGTACTCTGATGATGATCATGGAAGGTCGAAACGCGTCAGCGCGTTGCAGCTGGCGGTAGTTTTGTTATGTTGTTCGATGACTGGTTAAATACAATGGGATTGGTGTTTACTTCAAGCACGTAAACTTGATTTAAAGAATTGTTACCACCACCCGCGCAATCAATTATTGTTTAAATTGTATTGCCTATATATGTATATGTGGCGAAAGCTGCAAACAGTTAATGTTCGTGACTGCATAGAAATTGTGTAGCCGGCATTTCCAGTCATGTTCAATGTATGCGAGACTGCTCGAGGTGAGAGCCGCATATCTAAATCTGATTTCCATATATATTCAATGCGGTTTGATCCTCGATAGTCAGTTTGCCGTCGTACTCTGATGATGATCATGGAAGGTCGAAACGCGTCAGTGCTTTGCAGCTGGCGGTAGTTTTGTTATGTTGTTCGATGACTGGTTAAATACAATGGGATTGGTGTTTACTTCAAGCACGCAAACTTGATTTTAAAAAAAAACTTGACGTATAGCCATGATTTAATCAAACCGTCAGTCAGTTATGTTTTTGCACTATTATATGCTGATTTAGCCAAGCAGTCAACATTGTCTGCCTGGCCAAATATATAGTTGGTATATGGCGCGGTACTGTCACTTACTAATGAGTTTCCGGTAAAAAGGAAAGCATGTGAGCATAAGACTACACCTTTTATTCGTGTTGATTTTGGTATATCCTTCTGGTTCTATTTGAAGTTAACAACTGTTTTAAAAATAGCATTTTATTTTTCAAATGATATACTGAGCATTGATTTATTGATTTATTAGATTAATGATATTATCCACCTGGCGTTTGTAGTGAATGACGTTATGAGAAAATATATTTATTATATGGTTACCTTACAGTGCTCGTCCTCCTGTTCTTTTACATATCATACAACTGTGAATGCTGCAAAAACAATGAAGAAGTCAATAAAAGCAATTATCGGCTTAAATCGTCGAATTACAAAACATTAATACAAATTGCTGTTGGCTCGTACGACAATAATTTTAATTAAACAGTGTTCGTATAAAAGCGCATAAATATAGTGTGACAGGCAAGCCAAAAGTTAAACACGAGAAACATCTGTAATATCCACGTAGTTATCTCTACTCCACTCTGGTCATTAATTCAATGATTAATTAAAATAAAGTACACAATATATACATAGAGTCAAAACTAAAACTCGGAAAACCGAATTAAACAATTTATAACGCGTATAGCATTGGAGTCTTAAATTAAACCACAGAAATTACATACTAGCTCAATAGTTTAGCCTAAAATATAATTAACTAGCTTCTAACGCTAATGAGCATAATGAATTACCAAAATCAATAAAGTAAAATCATGCACATATAGTCCACAATTCAAACAGAAAAAATAACTTGACGTATAGCCATGATTTAATCAAACCGTCAGTCAGTTATGTTTTTGCACTATTATATGCTGATTTAGCCAAGCAGTCAACATTGTCTGCCTGGCCAAATATATAGTTGGTATATGGCGCGGTACTGTCACTTACTAATGAGTTTCCGGTAAAAAGGAAAGCATGTGAGCATAAGATTACACCTTTTATTCGTGTTGATTTTGGTATATCCTTCTGGTTCTATTTGAAGTTAACAACTGTTTCAAAAATAGCATTTTATTTTTCAAATGATATACTGAGCATTGATTTATTGATTTATTAGATTAATGATATTATCCACCTGGCGTTTGTAGTGAATGACGTTATGAGAAAATATATTTATTATATGGTTACCTTACAGTGCTCGTCCTCCTGTTCTTTTACATATCATACAACTGTGAATGTTGCAAAAACAAAATGAACTACACAACATGATATATTGATGCTACCCTGCCGCATTATTGTGAAATTCATGTTGATGTGTGGGCTTTAAATAAAAATTAGGTTGTCTGTTCCTAGTGAGCAATTTATATTGTGTTAGTTCGAATTCTTGATTGACCTGCCGGATATGATAAACTATGTTTCTTAACTACCAGTATAGCTTAAAAATTCATAAAAGGACAAACCATCACACCATCGGTAGGCTCTAGTCGCCAGTTATGGAGGTAGATAAGCGCAGTCTCTGGTGGATTGACTGAGCTTTTTTCCACAACTCGTTACTAATCAGTGCTGAATCGATGTTGAGCTCAAAGTAGTATGTGCAGTCTTAAAGGCTGGGAATGCAGTTGGCTCAGGACTGAAGTAGACTGCCAATTATGACCATCTTCTGATACGCTAAAACTAGTATCAACTGACGTGAGCAGCTAAATCCAGGAGAATAATAGTGCGTTTGCATGGAAATGCTTCCTGTTTTTTGCCAATCAAGCATTATTTAGTAGATATATATATATATATATATATATATATATATATATATATATATATATATATATATATATATATTCGGAAAATCTTTATTAAAAAAAGTTCCGGATAGACAGTGTAAAGACGGCTTCAGAGTCACGGCACCAGTGAGATCACATCAACCAATTAAAAAATAAGCTGCGCACCTGGATATGTAAAGGAATCAAGATTTTACCGATCTATCAGTGCTATCAATTTTCCCGCAAATGTCAATTGTGGTATCAGTTCGAATGATGACAGCACTACACAAAAGCCAATTCGTTTTAGGGAATATATCAAAAAGTTTTTGTCTGTTTATGTTAATACGTGTAATGCCTAAATACTGTTTGTTGCGGAGAGCTAATATATATGCAGTTGTGTATTAGGTGTTGCGAACCTAGTTACAAATTAGTTCAGTGTAATGCTTTACAACTGTCAGTTAAACTACGTTGAATAATGCCCATCACTTCTAGTGCACATATTTTTATTGAACGCTGTTGCTTATTTTTGTTTGACGTATTTATGCCCATATTTGCGTAAACAATATTTTCATAAAGCGAACACTGGTTGCGCGGGTGGTAATAACAAATATTTTAATCAAGGTTAAAATCTTGACATAAACATATGACCAATTCTGTACATAAATTTGTCAGTATTAACTAAGTATTTTATAGTGTGGAAAAAACAATTAACCAGTATATTACAGTTAAATACTGTTTGTTGCGAAGAACTAATATATTTGCAAGTATGTATTAGGTTTTGCGAACCTAGTAAAAATTTAGTTCAGTTGTGACCAGAGGGATAAACCAAAGGCAGCATGAACGGAAAGTATAATCTCATGCACATTCGTTTCGTGCTTACTGGCGACTCATCAGTAGGAGCCAGTATTACGCCCTTTAACCACTATATATTTTGGTCAAGAATGTGGGATAATAGGACGGTACAATCTCCTAGACGAAAGTGTAAACCTGCAATAGTGAAGCTAACATCATATAAAGTCTACGAAAATGCGACTTCAACGCTAACTCACACTATATAATATATATACCGAGTCTGTAAAGGATACTAACACGATGGCTATTGTGTTAGTAACCGATACCAACATTATTGTACCGAAAAAGAAACCATTGTGTTAGTACCATGTACCTTTTCGGTACAATAATGTTGGTATCGGCTACTAACACAATAGCCATCGTGTTAGTATCCTTTACAGACTCGGTATATATATTATATAGTGTGAGTTAGCGTGGAAGTCGCATTGTCGAAGACTTCATATGATGTTAGCTTCACTGCACATTTTACACATTAGTCTAGGAGATTGTACCGTCCTATTATTCCACATTCTTTGACAAAATATATAGTGGTTAAAGGGCGTAATACCGGCTCCTACTGATGAGTCGCTAGTAAGCACGAAACGAATGTGCATGAGATTATACTTTCCGTTCATGCTGCCTTTGGTTTATCCTTCTGGTCACAACTGAACTAATTAACCAGTAGACCAATTTCGTCCTTATTATGAACTCATCACGTATTGTCCAGAATTTTCCGCCAACAGTAAATTATGAGTTCCCAATAAGAGCAAAACTGGTCTACGTAAAAAATTTTCTTTTTCACACTATACAGTACTTAGGTTAAACTGAAAAAATGTATTTATATTAAGGTCAGGTGTTTATATCATGATCGCAACTTCGATTAAAATAATAATCTTTTCATGCTTGTCATTCGTGCATACATATACGCATGCATTCACATATACCTGCGTACGTACCTATAAAAATGCATACGTGTATACACATGTATACATAATTGCATGCGCATATCCATATGCACACATAAAATGAGAATTAATATATGCTTACACACATACAAGTGTGTATTAAGTGTGGCGGTCTTAGTAACAAATTGGTTCAACAGGACTAGAAGGATAAACCGAATTTAGAATGAACGAAAGATATAATCTCATGCAAAAATGCGTTTCGTGCTTACTGGAGACTTACCAGTAAGAGCCAGTCGTACCCCCTCTACTCACTATATATTTTGTCAAGAAATGTGGAAATATTGGGCGATATATTCTTCTATAGAAATGTGTATTTAAGCAATAATGGAGTCAACTTCATACAAAGTCTCCATTACTGCTTGAATACACATTCGTATTGGAGATTTTACCATCCAGTACAACATTTCTTAACCGAGTATAAAGTGGGTATAGGGCGTAATACCGGCTCCTACTGATAAGACGCCAGTAAGCATGAAATGAATGTGCACATGAAATTATACATTTTGTTCATGCTTAATTTTGTTTATCCTTCTGATCTTATTTGAACGAATTTGTTAGGTTATATATATATACATATATATACCTAAAAGCATGCATGCATCTAAACATGCTAATGTACAAACATTCATCCATGCATAAGAAAATAAACATGGTAAAATTTCTGTAAGCCTTTGCTGGTCCTCGTGCTCCGCTTACTTTCAAGGATTATCTATCCACTGGCACTTATATTGTAAATGCTCTAGTTTCGCGAGATGACAAATTTTGTACGTCTGGCGAACCGGACACGCGTGGTGTTTGCATTGCTTACCTACAGCAGGCCAGAATTTTTTGGACGATCTACAATGTACCATATTCGAGCCCATAACAAGGTAAAAACGATGCGCTGCTCTTCCAAATGCTAGAGTGACCTAGCTATTTGTGGTGTTGCCTTTATAACTTGCATTGTTGCGGAAAAGCCTTACTTGACTGAATATATATATGAACTATCGTTTGGTCTATGCTAAGTTTCACGTAGGAAATGTGGTTCTGGGAGTTTTAAGCGTGCATGCGCCCACTGTTAACCATTTGTATAATAAATATAATGAATTGATATAATATATGATTTCGCCTCCGAGCTTGAAAGGCGTTAAGCTTTCCTTGTTATTTTCGTTGATCTGAGCGTTAGACGTGACCAAGTTTGTGTGAGAAACGTAGCTCTATAAATATCAACCATGACTTAAGGTAGTTTTGATACCGGCTTCAAATTCTATCATACTGCTTATAGCCTTAACCTGATTGTGACGAATGATATTTTCTAGCACCACAACCAGCATCTTGCCACAAGGTGTTTGGACGTCAACGATGCTAAAATGGACGATCGCATACAATCATACTCAGATCGACCACGTTCTGGTAATTGGAAGATTTTTGTCATCTGTTTCTTGTATGGAGTTCACCACAGTCACTATTGACTTAAATAATGGATCTGACTAGACCTTTAGCCGCTACAATCCAACTGGAATTCCGCTTCATGTGGTCGCTTGTATTCAGTTAAAATAAGCGTGTATTGACAAAGATATGCAATAGGCCTTCAGGAACGCTAATGTTTTTACTAGTCTACTTGTAATTACGACTGATGAAGTACCAAATAGTAAATGAAGCGATATAAATAAAAGCTTCATCGATTTCGGCTTGTGTTCCGTCGTTGAAAATTGCGAGTTCGTTTTTTCTCATTATTACAAAATAACTCTTAAGCATACAACATCTGCTAATTAATTAAGAGGAGTTTTAGCTTTGGTCCAAAAGCTTACAAGAGGTGTGCTGCGAGCCACGCGGCAGAGATCTATCTCTTCAAATTGAATGCTTGGATCTGACGTATTAGTTGTTATTGTGCGGCAGATTGGTTCAGTAATTAGAGAAACAGATTCTGAAGCAATCGTGCCCAGGTTGGAGCCCTGTTCGCGGCAACTCCTGAGCAGTATGTGATAAGTTCTCAACAAATACGAAACCGGTCTACTGGATGAATTGACTTTTCAACATTATACAATGCTTCGTTTATACTGACAAATGTATGCACATAATGGGACAGGTGTTTAAATCAAGATCGAAACCTTGATTAATTAAATAATTAATTGTTATCACCGCTTGCGCAACTAATGGTCGTTTAATTTACTCATAAATATATAGATACATATATGTCTACTTAAATACGTAATTAAAAATACACATGCACAGATACCGATATGCATAAATTTATAAATGAGTATATATATCTAAATACATTCACAAATGCATGCATACGTATTTAGAAACAAGCGTACATACATACATGTCTAGTTTCATAGACAAATACCTACAAACATACATACATAGAGACATACGTATATAAATACGTAGATAAATACTCACATACATAAATATAGGCATACATACGTGCGTAAATAATTGCATACAAGCATACGTAAAAATTTCCGGAAAATACATGCCTGCATTAATGTAAACATTTCTACGTGCCAACTTACATACATACATATATACATAGATATATGCATACATAAATACACATATACATACGTATAGGCCTAGAAACATAAATAAATAAATATACAAATGCACACGTACAGACCTAATTTTTAAATACCAACATACACGAAGGTATACATACATGCATAAAGATATATGTATACCTATATAGATATACAATTGTATACATACATACTTGGTACATACTTCCATTCCTACATATGTATATGCATAATTAAAGTCGTACACATAAACCTAAATACATACCTACATGCATAAATATAGGTATACATGTAGAAATTAGTAAATATTCGCGTACAACCATTAATGCACAGAATAATACATACAAACAAAAATACATTCATTAACAGAAACCTACATTCGTACATACCTTAAAAAATACATGCTTGCATGCATGCACATGCATACACGTTAATGTACAAAATCCTTTTTACTTACATCATTAAACAGAGACGTCAGCAACTGATGCTTCGTTGCCATATAACGACCAGGTATGAGTAAAAGAAAAATAAAGCTAGAAATTTATTTTTAATTAATATTAGTAGTAACTGAACTAATTTTTTACTAGGTTCACAACACCTAATAAATACTTGCATATATATTAGCTCTCCGCAACAAACAGTATTTAACTGTTATATACATTTTTATTTTATTGTTGTTGCCTCGCGGATTGATAAGCCAGTTCCAGAGGCCTAAGCCTAGTCTCTTGGAGATATTATGCGATTGGTGCTCCCATTTACACTGCATTACATACCCACATTCATATATTCTTTGAAGCCTACATAGAGGAATACAAAATGTGAGCTGCTTTTCTGCTGAATTATAGTTGAAAAGTCTAACGGTTGTCAAATTGTTATCATGTAAATATTTTCTATTGATTTTAAGTAATCGTGTTAATATTTATCTAAATTTGGTGTGATCAGTGCTATATTTTTATGAACATGAATAAATATGATTTGCTTTTGCATCCTGTTTTATTAACAATATCTGTGTCTTTATATTTAGGTTGAGAATAGAATAATTATCCGCTTGTTGCCAACTACACCTAGGAATTCTACTGAACCCGTCCGTGTTTCACCAATTGCAAATCACGTTTTAAGGGAAAATAACACTTTAGAATCAAGTTCGCAGGAAATTGCAGAGCATATTACACAAACCAACAATCGAAATATTATCACCAGTTCTCTATCTGACAGTGTTGAACGAAACAATGAAAGGAATGATGTCAGATTAACCTCGTTATCCTAGCTTGGCATAAGTTTATTTTAATTTTTCTTTTGTTTTGGAACGCGTATACTTTGGTTATAGTTTGCTTGTATTAGTTAGGTTTTTTCATGTTGCAAAATATTCAGCTTAAGTTGTATCGGCCATGTTGACTGTAGATAGATTTTTACTGAAGCCTACTTTCCCTAGCTTCATGGTGCTTTGCGCTGAATTTTTATGTGTTCATTCCTGAACATGCTTTTTTGTTAAAATCTAAGTTTGCCATTACGAAGTTTTCTTTATTGTTCACTTTAATTTTGTTATTGTCACAGGTCAATCTGTTATAATGGTGAACTATCGGTGCTGTTCCTATTGATTCGAAGAACTTCTAAATGTGTAATCTAAAGAAACTACTCACTCATTAAGAGATACATAGTTTTTCAAAACTACATGAGCCTTGTGTACCTTAATATTTTGCGTAACTTAATTTCGCAAACACAACATTTGATTGGTGTTATCACACTTCGGATTTTCGAAAATCTTACTATTTCAAGTTATTTATGTTCTTCTGCCTTTCACTGGTTAGTAACCTTTGCTTAAGGACTTGATGTGTGGCAAGTTTACAGGTATTAAATCCGTAAATAGGCTGTACATTCTGTGTTGATAAACGGAATCGTTGCTTTTCTATAAGTTTAACTATAACGAACTGATGGATTCTATGATTTTTAATTTCATCGATCAAGATATTGAGAATACTTATTTCATTAAATTTTACAAAAAAATGCCTAACAAAATAAAACGTTTATTAGGATCTCCTTGTGCATTTCGCAGGTAGTATTCTTAGGGTTCTTTTCGTGTCATATTTCCTAAATAAATAAAATAAAATAAAGTTAAGATTCAAACTTTGTACTGAATAGCAGGAAGCTGTGTTACGTCTGCTCTGATGCATTGAATTTTGTTAATACATATTCTTTACATTATAAACTTTTTTCTTTTCGCTTAACTATTTCCTATATTGCTCCGTCAAATCTAGCTATTTCCATCTCATCGCATTCATCGAATTAATCCTTTTAGATCTGTGACGAAGCAAATTAATTACTTTGGTATCTAACTCGGCTTATTTTGTTATATTCGTAATTTTAGATTTCCATCCAGAACTAAAATACTCTGCTCGTTATTTTTATAATGTTTAATTATATTTTTCTAATGTTGTTTTCCATTCAATTTATATGACGCATCTGTTTAATTTGATAATTTTTATTGTTCCTGTAAATCATTTACACGTTTGTATATTGGTTCAATATGAAATTCGTTATTAATTGCCGTATTTCGTTATTTACTATGCTCATTGTTCTTTTTCCTATAAAATCTGTACATATACACACCACTAATACGTTAAGGCATCACAACAAGATTCAATTCCTTATATTTCTTGTATATTCTAATCAGCATCAGTTAGATACTATTTGTTGCGAAGATATAATATATATATATATATATATATATATATATATATATATATATATATGACATTGTACCCTTCCTTTGTGCAAAAACAAAAATAAATTTTATCAGATATAAGAAAATTTTCTTTCTCATGGTCTTCTCAAATATGTACTCATGAATATATCTTTATATATAAATTGGAAAGCAAAACAAGATAGAAATATGTGAACAAAGAGAGTGTGAAAATAGAAATCAATCAAATTGCGTGCGTCACATCCAGTTCAAGCTCAATGCTTGTACGTGCTTCTTCTGCTTACATAAATTCGGCTGCAATTTGTTTATCCATAAGGCTTCGTATGTGGCTAGCTCCCTTTTGTTTTTGCATTTAGTAATTACTTTGAATGCTACGTCTGGAGAACATACGTTCGATGTTTCGATGATGTGTTGCGCAATAGCAGACGTGTATTCACCATTTGATTTAAAACAGGCGTTCAAGTTGCAATGTTCTCTCTTTCGAGTAATTAACCGTCTGGTCGATCGGCCTACGTAAGTTGATCGACAACTTGCGCATGTATATTGGTAAATACTATTTGATATCGATATTAACGACTGTTTCTCTTTAATTACTGGTAAAGGCAAGTGTATTACCCTAAATAACACTCGTAGTTTAGCTGCATTAAATGTGCGCGTTAATGCTGCTTCATCTTTCTTTTGTGCCATTCGGGAAACTGCATCCCCCTTAAATGGGATGTTTAGGTAGACTGTTTTCTTTTCTGGCACATAATACGTCTGTTTCTGGTTAACCTCCTTTTTAATAATTGATTCAATTAATTGTCTGGGATAGCCATTAGACATTAAATCGTTAATTGCTTTATTATATTCATTTTCTTTAGAATCTTGACTAACCAACCTGTAAATTCTGTAAAAGCAACCACGAACTGTTGATAATTTATATTGAAATGGCACAAAACTGCTGTAATGCAAATACTGTGCAGACAATGTTAGTTTATGGTAAATTGTTCTGTTTAATTTACCATTAGTTTCTTTCTTTAATAGTACATCTTGGGAAAGGCAGACAGTCATCTTTCTCGTGCTCTGACGTGAAGCCGATATTCTTATGTGCTTTGTTGAAACTTTGAAGCAATGTTCGTGATTTCGACCTGTTCTTAAGTACAAGAAATATATCATCCACGTACTGTATATATTGAACACATTTACTTATGTCACTCTTTAATGATGTATTTTCTAGGTGCCCGAGAAAAATCTCAGCCAACACTGGAGATAAGGGGCTTCCCATTGCCACACCATCAGTCTGTTTGTGGATGCTTCCATTAAAACGAAACCGCACGTCTTTTATGCATAATAAAATAAGCTTGCTTAGAGTCTGACCTGGCACCGGCGATGGTAATATGTCTGTTCTACCGCTTTGACTATAATGCCAATGGTTTCATCAATTGGAACATTTGTAAACAAAGACGTAACATCAAAAGATACCATAATCTTGTTTTTAACATTTATATCTTGAATTTTGTTTACAAACTCAAACGAATCGGCAACCGAATAATTTCCTAGTAGTTTACGTAATGGTTCAAGTAAACGAACTAGCCATTTAGCTAGTGCATGAGACGGAGAATTTACCATTGATAAAATTGGCCTCATAGGACAACCTTTTTTGTGTTTTTGGTAATCCGTACATTATTGGTGTAGATGATCCAACTGGCTTGAGCTTCTGTGCAGTGGCCTCATCACTAAAACCGGCATCTGTCAAAATCTTAATTTCATTTATTTCTTTGCGCTCCACCTTGTCTATTTCATCTGATTTATCGTCTAGACCTGTGAATTTAGTATTGTCCTTTAACATGTTTTCCATCGTTTGTACGTAGTCAGATTTGTCCATTATAACTACGCTCTTTCCTTTATCAGCGCGTAGTATTTTGATGTCTGCGTTTCTGTTGATACCTTTAAGCGCATTTAGATGCTGCTTTGTCAATGCATGCTGTTTTGCGCATTTAGACGATTTCAGATGTGAAGCCTGATCAACTAGTGTATCCTTGAACCAATTTTTATATTCAATAATGGTAGGTTCCAAGTCAGCTGTTTGTTCAAATAGAAATTCAAATGCTGCCTCAAAATCAACATCGCATTTATTAGAAGGATGTATTCCATAATTTCGGCCCATCGATAGTGCCTCCATTTTTAGCTGATCGATTGGCACTTTTGATAAGTTAAGCACACGCTTATCAAGATCGGTCAGTATTAAATCACACAAAACTCCAGGTTTTACATCTTTTTCCAATTTATTCAAAATTCTTGCTTTATCTTTCCTCATAACTGTCGGCAAAAAAATCAGAAATTTCATTCTTGCAAAAAGACTTAGTTCATCTAATACACAAGATACACACCCGATTCTTGCCTGTAGCACTGCTTCATTTTCCTTCAACTGCTCAATTTTAGAATACGCCAACCTTGTAAGATTTCTTCGGTTGACTCGTAGTTTTGACTTTCGTAAACTGCGTACCAAATCACCTGGGAACCGTAATTGTTTAATACACTGATAATAATGTTCTTTCCACAATAACGTTCTTTGCGCTCTACAACTGGATGTGACGCACGCAATTTGATTGGTTTCATTTTTTCACACTCTCTCTATGTTCACATATTTCTATCTTGTTTTGCCTTCCAATTTATATATAAAGATATGTTCATTAGTAGATATTTGAGAAGACAATGCGAAAGAAATGTTTCTTATATCTGATAAAATTTCTTTTTGTTTTTGCAAACAGGAAGGGTACAATGAATTTTATTAAAGCTCGCGTTTCAAAAGAATAAATATAGTTATTACCAAATATTTATGGCTGCAAGAAATTGAACATAGCATAAAATGAGAAAGACATTTGGCCATGGCTGCCTCCTTGTTGAGCGTGTTTTTCAATTTAACCACAAGAATAGTTTATTAAAAGCTGTTACACTCGATCTTTGAGGCTAAGGTTTCCATCCCATTAACATATTTTTCTCTTCAAAAATATCACAACCACAAATTTCTTTTTCACCGTGAGCCTTGCGAATGCAGTCATTGATTACGCGGATAGCGAAAGCAATTCTTTAAATACATTTTCCGAACTGAAGATAGAAATCAGTACCGTCTTATTTAACCAGTCACAGAACATAATAAAACTACCGTCAGTTGCACATGCTGACGCATTTCGACCTTCCATTGTCATCAACGTAGCACGACAACAAACTGACTATCGAGGATCAAACCGCAATGCACATATAAGGCATGGAAAATCGAAGATGCGACGGAAGTTGCAAGAATGTTGGCCGTGACCGCATCAAAATTTTCTATCCAGTACAATATATGCAAGATTACTAGAAGTGAGAGCCGAATCTCTTAATTTCCATAACTTATATATATACATGGCGGTATAGTCTTTGTTAATGACTTAGCAGTCGTGCACTGATGGTGATCGTAGATGATTGAAACGCTTTAATACGTTGGAATGATGTTAGTTTAACTGTGTTATTATGTAAGTGGTTAAAAATGGGTTTGGTGTTGATATCAGTTGCAATAGCCTAATTTAAATAGCTTATAAATTCTATTTATATTTTATGTGCGAACTTCAAAGTAACACGCCCCATTTACTTTACCGTGGAAGTTACAAACCTGCATCTGTTGAATGGTAAATATCTTCACTTAACGAATTTTGTTAAAAAATCGAAATTTTCAAATGTCTAATTATTTCGGATTTAAGTAAAAAAATTCTATGTAATGAGTGTTGTATTTTAATTTTACTGAAGATGACTTTCGCTAAGGACTAAGCCAGTTTTATGGGTTTATTAATGAAGTTTTCTTGGAATATTGAGCGACCTTTTCAAGAGCAGTTTTCGTCCTATTCGAGATTACATGTATATTCTTAGTACTTTGAGGTTTGATACGCAAAGCAGCAGCAAGCTCATATTTCGCTGGGAAATTTGGTCAGGAATCCTTTTCCGTGTTTAGATAGGCGCACCAAATTTTGAAGAACTTTTATTTGCTTAAATTGTTTGCCACTCGAAACTAACGAGCATAATCTGCCTAAATCAGCTGACTCAGGGGCGCCAACGAACGCCTTTGCCTTTTTGGCTACTATGAGCAGATCCATCATGTTCAAGCCAGCAGGTGGACTTTATTTGTCAACGGCTAATTAAGCATACCATACGAGTTTTAACAGTGCCAAGCGCATAATCCAGACAACACTCCCTGACTTTTGGAACCCTAGTAATGTACAGCTAGGTGAAAGCTTGTACTTACATCTTCCGTTCATTTGGTACATACAAGTTATTTACTCCAAAATTTCACATTTTAAATTGATGTGAGTTGTACTTAGTATAAACATAAGATTTTCTGTCCTGCTTTGAGCCAGGTACTCAGTCAAGTAACCTGTTTATTGCAAGTAATGAACTCATGAATATCGGTTAAGCATTTGTTTCCTTGATTTTATCACTCAGTCTTCTGCTCAGACATACGCAATATATTTATCAGCTACTTACGCATATGATTTGTTTTCTGTAGCAATATATGAGTACGATAATGTGCCAGTAGCTCTATTTAGAGCTGATTTTAAAACAATATACCGACCTACGAGTGCTATAAATTGTCCCGCATAAGAAAAAGGCGGAATAATTAACTATAAGAAGGACAGCACCGAGCAATATAACTCAACGTTTAAGTATTACTTAAATCAAAATACAACAGGACAGTGATCAAACTGTTCAAACAATACAAATCCAGGATAATACAAATTGTAAGGCAAGTGTTAAATACCTCATTCTTACAATTATCTTTTAAATTTAATATTGTACCTAAATGCTTTAGATTCAGACTACCATTTCAGCTATATAGGGTAGTCAATATTCTGACACAGAAATTTTCTGTACATTTAATGAAATAATCGAGAAAAAAGAAAATATGAACTAATTAGAGAAAAAACTAAAATAAGATAAAATTTGCTTTTGGAATTACATGCAATAGAACTTAACTACATTGTAACACGCGGGTCCGTGTTACAACCCAACGAAGGTCAATTTTTACAAACGCTGTGCTTTTTAAGGTCAAATATTCTTACTCTGTCCTTAAACAATATTTCTCTTAGCTGTGATTTTAGGAACAATCTTTTTTAGTTTATCAATGCCGCGTTTTGCGTACGCGGGTAATAGCTGTACACGGGCAGTTACACAAAGATCCGATTTGTCACTATTTCCAATTTTGTTTTGTCTTTGATCGGGTTGACTCATTTTTACTTCAATTGGAAATGCGGTTCTATCACATCTTTGTTTACTGGCGACGTTTCAGTGCCTACTTTCCAGCACCATCATCAGGCAACACAACACTGATCACAATAGCAGATTTAAGCAAATGTGGTAACCTCGTTCCAAAACCATTCTATTTATATATATTTGACTCAACACTATTTTAATCATAGAATTTGTCTCAGTAACTAAACTCAATATATAACTTTTTATAATTAGCAGACCAATCATTACCTCACCTATACCTCATCTCATCTCGTATGCAGAATATTTTAGGGGAGAGAGACAGTATCGAACCTTTTGTTATTTGTTATAACTGTATTGCTACTATGTCACGGTAATCAAAATTTAAAAATGCTAAAACTAAAACCTTGACTATCATATACTGTATTTTATTTAAAGCCGGGAACTCTAATGTATACAATGGTGTGTGAGGTATTGCGCACATAGCAACAAATTAGTTCAAATATGGAGCAGCAAGTAACGTAGATGGATGGAGAGTGAATGTTATATCGACGCTTAGGTGAACGATTAAAGAGAGAAAGATAGAGATAGCCTGGACAACTAACGTTTTTCAAAAAACTAATCGTAAGCACAATGCGAAGTTAATCAACTATTGGATAAATAAAATACAGTATATGATAGTCAAGGTTTTAGTTTTAGCATTTTTAAATTTTGATTACCGTGACATAGTAGCAATACAGTTATAACAAATAACAAAAGGTTCGATACTGTCTCTCTCCCCTAAAATATTCTGCATACGAGATGAGATGAGGTATAGGTGAGGTAATGATTGGTCTGCTAATTATAAAAAGTTATATATTGAGTTTAGTTACTGAGACAAATTCTATGATTAAAATAGTGTTGAGTCAAGTATATATAAATAGAATGGTTTTGGAACGAGGTTACCACATTTGCTTAAATCTGCTATTGTGATCAGTGTTGTGTTGCCTGATGATGGTGCTGGAAAGTAGGCACCGAAACGTCGCCAGTAAACAAAGATGTGATAGAACCGCATTTCCAATTGAAGTAAAAATGAGTCAACCCGATCAAAGACAAAACAAAATTGGAAATAGTGACAAATCGGATCTTTGTGTAACTGCCCGTGTACAGCTATTACCCGCGTACGCAAAACGCGGCATTGATGACCTGAATACTTACACACCGCAAAATATTGAGTTAAAAAAAAGTGAGGAAATTTGTAAACAAGCTGTCTCACCAACTTATCCACTGAATTATTATTGAGTTGTTCAATACAAGTTGATCAACATTAAACTCGTAAATCTTTGCAACAACCCGCGTTAGTATAGTCAGGAGGAGAACGAAAATAAGATATGCTTCTCCTTTTATGCGAATTGGTTTTATTAAATTTTAAGCGGCTACGTTAATACTCGTGCCACAAATAAATTTTTTTGTTGAACTATAATAAATAAAACTTAACGAATGTAGATGTTAATTACGCCATCTACCAATCGTATAACTTCAGCCGTGTTTGAATATTTTTCAAATCTTTCTATTAGGAATCAGAAAAAGAATAAATTGGAACTAATGAACCATGGTTTGAGTTCAATCAGCCCACAATAATAGTAACTAGAACGCGAGATTATTTCGAATGCTGTTCGACATCTTAATGGAATATCGTTACAATTTTTTTCAAACATGTAGACGAAAGTTATCTTAAATAATTATCAAACAAGATTATTATTTAATGTGAGTAAAGGATGTGCATTGTTTCTTATAAGTCCAACTATCTATATTGATAAAATGTATGGGCAGAAAACTAATGTGAAAGTACATATTACAACGAATAAATGATTCACCGATGTGCTATAAGGTGAAGTTAACTTATTGATTAATATAATGATTGAAAATTATAGATAATATTTGACGTATGTTCGCACTCTTATGTCAAGAGACGAGGTTGCACTCTTACTGCCGGCTTTGGTAAAGGTTTTTAAACCTGATAACTAGGCGTTATTGCTAAACTCTACCAAGCCTGGAACGAAAAGATCAGTTTTTAATGCTGATGTATTGCTGCTTATGATTATGAGGATGAGAATAATCAAGTGGTAGGGCGATTCAGTCAGTCTGAGCGCCTGCCAGTCCAGTTTTCAATAGGTAATTTTATTATTATTCAAATGTTTAAATGTTTATGCGTATATATTTTATAATAACCTCTTCTTTAATTTTCATGACATCTTTTTTATAGAACAATGTCGGGGACATTTCGGTCCTGTGCATTGTGTCCGTTTTTCGCCTGATGGACGTATTTTTACCAGTGGCAGCGAAGATGGCACTGTACGCTTATGGCAATACACTGTTGGCGAAGAGTTTGGTCTATGGCGGCCTGTGCGTGTCGGCTCCGAGTCAACTTGTCACGCCGGTGCTTGTAGCACAAAAGTGGAGCTGGAAGTCTCATAGTCGCTTTTGCTCAATTTTTTCGCAATAAATTGAGTTTCAATACACACGTCAAGAGAAGAAACACGTTGCGAATATTTGGTGCGAAGCTTGGCTATCCTAGTGTAATATCCGCTTAATTCTATGCGGAACACAAAGATTCATAAACCATGTAAAGATTATCTGTATTTTAACAATATTTGATAGCGCGGGTGGTGGTAACACTGCTATAAATCAAGTTTGCTAGCTTGAAGTAAATGCCAACGCCATTGTATTCAACCGATCATCGAACAACATAACAAAACGGCTGGCGGTACGAAGTCTGGTTGAACACAATTGGGTTGGTGTTTACTTTAAGCTCGAAAACTTCATTTAAAGCATTATCTTTATTTGTCTATTACTAGCTGATATGGATGCGTCATACCTAATCACGTGTTGATATCAGCATCTAATACCGAATCTGTGTAATTTAGAATAATAAAAAAGGATTAAATGTGTGCAGATTACAATGTTGGTTATGTTATGCTTAGTTTCGGTTGATGATTTAAATTAACAGTTTGCCTGATTGCAGCGCTTATATTTTTTACTTTTAAATGCATTATTGTGAAGTTATTTATTTGTAAGCATTAGAATTTCTAGCTAATATCTGAAATATACATTTTGCCATATGCCTTTCAGATTCTAAGGAAAATAAAATTACAGCGCCTTTAAAGCGGAAATCGAGATAAAAAGGGAGAACGCTAACTGATACTAGACGTCTATATAATTGCGTTAGTTTTGATCAAAGTCATGCTTGAATACATTTGCGCCTGATGTTAACATTTTTTTCGGTATTTCACATGTGTGCAGCTATTTTCAAAGGCTTGCTAATCGCTTCTTATGTCTTTCTTTGGCAGCAACTCACCATACTAATCGAGTGTGCTGTGCTTCATTTTTTTCTTGAATACCTCTATAAATTATTCCTACACGAAACGAATCGTACAAATGGCTTGTTACTTGATTCGTCGTTGACATTTCTACGCTTGAACTTCATGTTGCTGAATTTCAATCAATATCTAATAACGCATTTATAGGTGAACAAACCTGAAATCATTATTCATGTTAGATAAACGCCTGGATTTTATAAAATTCAAGAAATATACAACGGTCTAGAATTATCGACCAACGTTTTATTATGCACCTGATGTGTACTTTATTTTTAAAATTATTTCTGATCTTTTACTCTTAATGTATCTGAGGTTGACAATTTAATTAATAAGAGCTTGTTTTTATAGTACAATACGTCTTATTGTTATCATTTAGAATTGTCTTTAGAGAGTTGTTTCTTTCGTTCGGCAGTTGTGCCTAAGAAGACCATTATTAATACATAAAAATAAATCCGTTTTTATTTAAAAATGTCTTATAGTTGCTTCTTTCACAAACCATCAATCGTTAATTTTTACGTACAATATGTTGATCACGCTCGAATTTTATTTTGTTTATTGTGTTAAATAAAACTAAAACCTAAAATGTCTGCAGTCAAGTATATATTCATTTAGTTTTAATAGAACTAATCTCGAGGAAGTCACACGAAAATATTTTTACTGCTAATTTGAGTGTTGCGTTTTCTATTTTGAGCACAATTACGAGTAGAGAATCTGCCAATTTCCCTTCATGGTGACCGTTTGACATAGTAATACTATTAAACTATCATTGGTTGCGCGGATGGCAGCAACAATTTAAAAAAAAATCAAGTTTGCGAGCTATTATGGTTATGATAAAGAAAGATTGAAATGCCTCAGTCTGTGTGTCTGACTAGATTTTTTTGGTTGTCCTACTGGTTAGATACAATGGAATTGGTGTTTGAATGAAATTTTTTTTGCGGAACTGATTAATTGAAATTACTTGATCTGCGTTTTGACTAACGCAGCTTTTTTTCTTTCTTTAAGATATTTAGTTAACAGTAACGGAAATGCGCAAACACACATGTAACACGCGAATATCTAGTAAAAGATCATTCTGAAGTATAAATAATATGGGTAGAGGAAATAACGCGCTTGCTTCATTAATTTCATTTGTTAAACTAGTGAGGATGGACCAACTGAAGAAGGCTACCGATAAAGGTAGCCGTCATATCTTAAAGAAAGGAAACTACTGGAACAGTAAAAGCTGCTTCAGTCCAAACGCAGCTCATGAAATAGGTGTTTATTTCAAGCTCTTAACTGTGACTTAAAGAATTGATACCGCCACCCGCGCAATCAATGACTGTTTAGTGGTTTTGCTTGTACATATTTTTGTGCAAAAGCCGCAGAATGTTAATGTTCGTGACTGCATAGAAATTTTGCCACCGACATTTCCAGTCAAGTTCAATGGATGTGAGACTGCTAGAGGTGAGAGCCGCATATCTAAATTTGATTTCCATATATATTCAATGCGGTTTGATCTTTGATAGTCAGTTTGCCGTCGTACTCTGACGATGATCAAGGAAGGTCGAAACGCGTCAGTGCGTGGCGACGCGGTAGTTTTGTTATGTTCGACGGCTGGTTAAATACAATGGGATTGGTGTTTACTTCAAGCTCGCAAACTTGATTTAAATAATTATCACAACCACCCGTGCAATCAATGACTATTTAGTGGTTTTGCTTGTATATATTTTTGTGCAAAAGCCGCGGAATGTTAATTTTCGTGACTGCATAGAAATTTTTTCAACCGACATTTCCAGTCAAGTCCAACGAATGAGAAACTAATACATGTGTGAGAGCTGCATAATTTTTTTTTCTTTCTTTAATTGTGCATTGCTGTTTTATCCTCGATGGTTAGTTTTCCGTCGTACTCTGACAATGATCTTGGAAGATTGAAACGCATAAAGTAAGAATGTAAATCTGATTGGGACTATTAGAGAACAGTTTTGACGTCATGTTTTCAACACCATTCTATAAAAATTAGTGACACATTCTAGCATAAAACTACTAAAACTTAAATAATATAGGTAACAAACATTAGAGAAATCTATACCACCTTGTGATCATCTGTCTAATTTCTGAATAATTTTCCTGCATGTTAAGAAAACTTTAAAAAAAACAGTACAACTATTGCAAAAAAGGTAAGAGAAGCTAACATATAGAGATTTCAGAGAGTAGATCTGTAACTCCAAGTTCAATTTTAGATGATTTGTGAGGCGTTCATTAGATGACGGGGACAACCTCTACATTTGTGAAAGAACCAGAAAGTTCCATATCTAGAGGTATGCTTACACAATTAAATTAAGGGAGGCACGACGAAAAACAGGAAACTCTGCAGACAAACTACCGGGTTTGACACCATTTTGTACTATGTTCGAAATCTGAAAATGACCAATAATAGTAAATTTCAACGAAGAACTTGAACAGACCTTCATTGATGGTCATACATCCCTATTTAGCAAGCTCAAATCTGAAGAGGTCATTATACAACGTGGCAAATCCATTTTAATTGGAATCAACTCATAACCCAGTTTAATTGAATCGCGATAAAAAAGAAATGCATTACTCCCCATCCATTTACCTACTTTCTGCCACATAGGACCCAAGGTCAAGTCTTTCTGCCCATCTCGAACTTTCATAACACAATTTATAATTTCAAGACAACTAATCTTTCTCAAAAAATGACAAACCCATCAATACAAAAGTTGCGCGTTCATCAATTGTAGGACAAAAGTCAACATCAAAACCCAAGATTTAATCAGCTGCATTCCCAAATCCTCACATACAACGATAAAACCACAAACTAGTAAAGCCATAAAATACTTGTACAGAAATCTTCATCGTTTTACTCATATCCAACTCAATTAAAACATAAAAAATTCACCATTCATACTAATGCAATGATAATGGCAATTAAACCGTAATATAAAGAACAGTTTTATTCTAATCTCACGATAAATTTACGACATTGATTAGTTTGCCTAACCGACAAAAAAACTAGCCATACGATGTGAAATAAAAAATTATTTTGGCAGAGCACTAAGATCTCGGCATTTGCCATAAATATTCAGCTTATAACCAACCAAAGTAAACAAAAAATTCAACAGGAGCTCATTGTATTAGCTTCGATCCTTGATTCAATAAAACCATGTAAATTGTATTTGATTACCTGGTCTCTGCGGCCAAAATTGAGATACTCCACGAATTTACCTATAAACTAAGACCGCATAAATGTGCTGACTTGGAAACGTTGGTCAATCAAAACACTTGTGGATGTAAATATATTAATTATTATTAATAATTCGAATGTACAGAAGCTGCAGCAACGCAAAATATTAAGGTATCGTCCTATATATACTTTCATTCATAATCAGGAGTTTATCTTTATTTAAATGTCATTTCACGTGTCTGACTTACTATTGGGATATATAACATAACTTCAACAGACATGCTAATTGAAACGACATCTTCAAAATTGAAGGAAAAAAATTATCATACTGCTGGCTACCTCCTTCCGTCCACAGATGGTTAGCATACATTGCAATAAATTTATCAAATCGGTGATGCCAACGGTATAACAAATGCACGCTGCGAAATTTATATCGGCATAATCAAGTCGATTGTATCAAACTGCAAGGAATATTTAGTGAATTTGTTTAAAACTGTAATTGAGTTGATGCTATTTTATAGTCGGAGATCAATTCCAAACTGGAGATATTGTTCTTCGTCTAAGAAATGATCGATTTTAAACTTTTGCAGAAATTCAATGATACTACAATGCCACGCGATATGCAATCGCGTTCTTGGTTCGTGCTTATAGATATTTCAAATTTAAGATGATAAATTTATTCAGCGATGAAGAAACAAATGAGAAGGGCAGAATAATAAACTATTATTCATACCGATTAATAATTAAAGAGAATGAAGAAAATCGTATTTTGAATTGTCGTCAGCTGTTTTAGCAATATATTTTAGAAATGTAAGCAAAAATTGAAACAGAAACCTTAACATTCATTCATTTGAATCAATCCAAGCTTTGCTCTGCAGAATACTTTAATCTGTGCGATGCAGTTGTAAATGATGTTAATAGCACTTACGGGGAAGAGTAAGGATTTTGTCATTTTCATAACCATAAGTTCAACATTATATGCATGAGTACGCTCTAGATACAATTGGTTATGCTCCTTACTACGGGCGTACAAACATATTCATTAAATTCACATGTAACCCAGCTTAGGTCGATAATCAACATTTCTTACTTCCTGGTCAATCGCCTGTGCATAGACATGACATTACTGCATGTGTTTTCAAATATTATTTGAAATCACTGATAATTTTTATTGTAAAGCATTAAGTTTTCGAATCTATGCGCCACTAGATCTAATCAGTGGAATTGCGAAAATGAGGATTACCATAGGCACATATGAGAATCTGGTTTTAGAGCTAAATCACTTCAAACGAAATCGATGATGTATTATGCGCTGAAATATCCAATGCCTACGTTGATAAGGATTTGCGTGAAGTGACTAAAATATGATAATCTATCTTTGCGTTACATTGAATCCAAATTTACCTAGCATGATAGGGTGAAAATAATTTAAACGATATCTTCGAGCATTGGTATTGAACTCACTGGAAACGATGAATATCACTTCTTCAGTAAGAGCTCAGCAGAAGATGGCAGTAAGTTAGCAATCATACAAATGTAAAATGATGATAGCGATTTAGATAGCCGGTGGTATGTTCCAAACTCGACATCGCCAGCCAAATCCTACAAAGCGCGTATGAACAATGTAATGCATTTTAATCGATCAAATAAATTTGTATGTATGTGAATAAATGCGGCGACATGACAGATTTTAGCGCACCATTCATATCGAACAAACTGTACCTTATCCGGATAGAAGTCACATAAGTAGCAATGAAGCTGTATGGCGGATTCTTATATTATACATGAGATAGTTTCAGCTGTTAACTTTAAACAATAATTGATTGCGCAGGTGGTGGTAACAATTCTTTAAATCAAGTTTGCGTGTTTAAAGTAAACACAAATCCAATTGTATTTAACGAGTCGTCGAACGACATAACAAAACTACCGCCAGCCGCAACGCACTGACGTGTTTCGACCTTCCTTTATCATCATCAGAGTACGATGGCAAACTGACTAGCGAGGATCAAATCGCATTGAATATATATGGAAATCAAATTTAGATATGCGGTTCTCACATCTAGCAGTCTCTTATACATTGATTTAAACTGGAAATGTCGGCTGCACAATTTCTATGCAATCACGAAAATTAACTGTTTGCAGCTTTCGCCACATATACATATATAGGCAATACAATTTAACGATAATTGATTGCGCGGTTGGTGGCAACAATTCTTTAAATCAAGTTTGCGATATTGAAGTAAACACCAATCCCATTGTATTTAACCAGTCGCCGAACAACATAACAAAATTGCCGCCAGTCACAACGCACAGACGCATTTCGACCTTCAGATCATCATCAGAGTACGACGGCAAACTGACTAGCGAGGATCAAACCGCATTGCATATATAAGGAAGCAAAATTAGATATGCGGCTTTCACTCTTGTAGTCTTGCAAACATTGTACGTGACTGGAAATGTCGGCTGCACGATTTCTATGGAGTCACGAACATTAGTTTTTTATAGCTTTCGCCACAAATTTATATGGACATTACGATAAAATAATAATTGATTGCGCTTTTGCCATATATATAGGTAATAAAATTAAATTAAATACAATAGGATTTGTGTTTATTTCAAATTCGCAAAGGTGATTTAAAGATTGTTACCACCATCCGTGCGTCAATGATTGTTTAATTGTATTACAATATATATATATATATATATATATATATATATATATATATATATATATATATATATATATATATATATATTGTAACGACACAAATCAATCGCCGACATATTGCGTAAATTAAATTCAAATTTATTTACGTTGCACCAATGAGAAAAAAGCAAATTGCCGTTTAACCACGTTTAACCACGTTTAACCAATAGTATGCAAGTACACATATTGCATGCTATTTAAGCACGGTAATTTACCATGCAAGTCAGTTGTGGCATTTGCCTTCTACCTGCTTCACGCGTGTACGTTCTGTCGGCTGTCAATACGTGTGCGTTCTGTCGGCTGTCAATACCAACGCTGGTGATTTGATAGTTTCACCAACAACTAACTACATCCGTGACTCATCTTGTTGCGGGATACGGGAGAGACGAGCCAATTGAATGCAGGACCTGCAGGACACCATCCACAACGCGATCACAGCTCAACCACGGGAGCGACAACTCAACCAGAGTCCACCCAAGGCTCTAGGACATCTTCAACCTCTGAAGACTTCAAGCGAACGCATTACCAGGCCCACTTAAGGGCCCCCATATCAGTAACTAATCTCTATTCAGAGCACCTTAACCGAGTTTGTAACGTCGTACGGCATTTACTTGAAGCCAGGGCGTTTACAATATATATATATATATATATATATATATATATATATATATATATATATATATATATATATATATATATATGGTGAAAGCTGCAAAGAGTTAATCTTCCTGACTACATAAAAATCGTACAGACGACATTTCCAGTCACGAACTATGTATGCAAGACTACTAGACGTGAGAGCCGCATATCTAATTCTGCTTTCCATATATATGCAATGCGGTTTGATCCTCGCTAGTCAGTTTGCCGTCGTACTTTGATGATGATTATGGAGGGTCGAAACGCGTCAGTGCTTTGCGATCGACTCTAGATTGGCTCTGTTGTTCGACGACTGGTTAAATACAATTGGATTGGTGTTTATTTGAAGCTCACAAACTTGATTTAATGCACTAAATGCTTACCTGAAATACTCTATCGCATGACTTAAAGAAAATAACATTAATTATGATTGATCAGCCGATATATTCTCATGTCAATTGCTGGAAACTGGGAACGGATAGATGCCGGTTTATCTGATCTCACGACAAATTTCATTGCTGCATATATTCTTCGACTTAGTGAAATAAGAAAAATAAATGATCGAATAAGTATTTCCCAAAATTAAAAACAAATAGAAAAATCACGATTGAATGAGCTATTAGTGTCGCCAATAATAAAGAGGTTTACGAACCTATCCACCTCATGCACTCTATCGTTCGAAGCGAGGCAGTCACATACATGCCCATCGACAACGCTGTAGAAGCAGATAATTCGGTTAATTATCAAACAAAAGTTTTGAATTCACTCGATTTGCTATGAATGCCACCGCAAGGAATGCACTTCGTAATCGGCATGCCAAATTTCATGCTGCAAAATATCGCCCAACCAAAGCTTTGCAACGGCATGCTTAAATTACCTGATCTGCGTTTTGCCTAACGCAGCTTTCATTGTTCCAGTAATTTTCTTTAGCAAAAAATTTCGACCGACTTTACCGTAGGTTTTCATCAGTTGCATTTCACGAAAAAATGAAGCAAGCGCGTTATTTCCTCTAATCATTGTATTTATATACCTCAGACTGACCTTTCATTAGATATTCGCGTGTCATATGTGTGTGTGTGTCTGAATTTTCATAACCGTTGTTTTCATCATAACTAATTTAGACCAGAGTGGCTGAATGATAATTTATCAATTGCATGGGATAACTATTCGTTTTACACTCTCAATGTAAATGACGTAACTGAGATAGGGGAGACCCATAATTCAGAAACACTCGTCATAAAAACATGTCATGTGTGATAAAACCAGAAGACCGAAAGACTAATGCACATGTTAAATTACAATTCAAACCACTAGGTTGTACTCAAAATAGACAAGTTAATAACAGTTATTTGCGCATGCCACGCATGTGCATGTGTATGTGTATGCATAACTAAAAAACCTGGTTAAATTACTTTTGACACACATGTACGAACATCTAAAAGAAACTTCAGTCAATTGACATTAATTTACCCTTTGCACGCGTCAGACAAATTAATACTTATAAATATTGTATTATTATACTAATTTCAATAGGTAGGGTGGGGTTGCGGAGAACTAATATATATGCAAGTATGTATTAGGTGTTGCGAACCTAGTAACAAATTAGTGACCAGAAAGATAAACCAAAGGCAGCATGATCGAAAAGTATAATCTCATGCACATTCGTTTCGTGCTTACTGGCGACTCATCAGTAGGAGCCGGTATTACGCCCTTTAACCACTATATATTTGGGTGAAGAATGTGGAATAATAGGACGGTACAATCTCCTAGACGAATGTGTAAACCTGTAATAGTGAAGCTAACATCATCTAAAGTCAACGACAATGCGACTTCAATGCTAACTCACACTATATAATATATATATATACCGAGTCTGTAAAGGATACTAACACTATGGCTATTGTGTTAGTAACCGATACCAAAATTATTGTACTGAAAAGGTGCACGGTACTAACACTATGGTTTCCGAGTCGGAACATGGTACCAACATGATGGATATCAATTTATGCTATATTTCACCGAAATTGAGAATTAACAACAATTACTGAACAGTTGTTACTTCAGTAAATCCGTACATCCTGGCCTAGATCGAAAGCACGAAACGAATGTGCATGAGATTATACTTTTCGATCATGCTGCCTTTGGTTTATCCTTCTGGTCACAACTTAACTAATTTGTTACTAGGTTCGCCAAACCTAATACATACTTGCATTTATATTAGTTCTTCGCAGCAAACAGTATTTAACTGTTATATATTGAATTGAATGATGTCATGCTTACCGGGAAATGTGATAACTGATGTCGATCAGGGCCAGTGCGTATGGATTTACTGAAGTAACAGGTGTTCAGAAATTGTTGTAATTCTCAATTTCGGTGAAATATAGCATAAATTGTTATCCATCATGTTGGTACCATGTTCCGACTCGGAAACCATAGTGTTATTACCATGTACCTTTTCGGTACAATAATGTTGGTATCGGTTACTAACACAATAGCCGTAGTGTTAGTATCCTTTACAGACTCGGTATATATATAATAGAGTGTGAGTTGGCGTTGAAGTCGCATTGTCGTTGACTTTAGATGATGTTAGCTTCACTATTGCAGGTTTACACATTCGTCTAGGAGATTGTACCGTCCTATTATCCCACATTCTCGATCAAAATATATAGTGGTTAAAGGGCGTAATACCGGCTCCTACTGATGAGTTGCCGGTAAGCAGGAAACGAATGTGCATGAGATTATACTTTTCTATCATGCTGCCTTTGGTTTATCCTTCTGGTCACAACTGAACTAATTTGTTACTAGGTTCGCAACACCTATTACATACTAGCTGTTTCATTCATAACATTATCTCTAGATTTAATTTCTATAGATTCCCTAATCAATCTCGTCACCTTATTACGACTACATATTGCTATGCGTTTGCATTCCTCCCAGTTGATAGTATGCCTAGTGTCCACTACATGGCGAGCAAGATCTGATTTAGCAATATGTCCATACTTAAACGCATTTTTATGTTCACCTCTTCTTACTTTGATTGGGCGCATGGTCTCACCACTATACTTGAGGCTACAATCATTGCATTGGATCTCATACACTCCTGAAGTGTCTAAGGGTTCAATCTTTTCTTTTTGGTTAGGGAGAATAGTGTCAAGTGTAAGGGGCTGTTTTAAAACGGTCCTTATGTTGTATTTTATAGCTAATGATTTCAGTTTCCTACTTAATATAGAGTCCAGTAATACCATGACCTTCGGCTCTTCCTTCTCCTTATCCGCTTTTATGTATTTCAAACTAGGATTAAATTTCTTCATCACGTCCCTGATTGGTGCCTCTATTAAACGAGGAGGGTAGCCATTAGTCTTGAATATATCGCGTAGTCTGCCTAATTACAACTTCCTATGCATTATATCTGTTAACTTGAGACTTCTTATTGCTAATGACTTTAATATACCGACTTTCATACGATACGGGTGATTGGACTTGAAATTAAGAAGGATTCCTGAATAAGTATCCATCCTATAAATATCTCTTCCCAATTTCTGACCATTTATAATTAATTTGATATCCAAAAATGGTAATTCACCTGATAAATCCCTTTCTAAGGTAAATTGTAGTTCGCTCATTCGATTAGCTAAATTTAAGAAATTTGCCAATTCATTATCACCATGGTTCCAGATCGGTAATATATTATCCAAGAAACGTAGGTACAATTTTGGTTTCAATGGAGTCTTATCCAGCAGATTATTCTCCAAATAATGCATAAAGATATTAGCTATTGGGACCGACAAAGGTTGTCCCACTGGTACGCCTCTAATTTGTTTATAAAATTCATTTCGGAATTTAAAATAAGTGGAGGACATACAAATACACATCATCTCCATGAAGTGTCCTGACGTCATTTTGCTTCCTTCTTATATTAATGGGTGATCAACTAGGAAACGTCTAAAACAATCCAGAGCCTCAGGTACCGGTATATTTTTGTACATAGATACTACATCTAAGCTTACTAATCTATCCTTCTCATCTAGTACAAATTTATCCACAATTTCAACCAAATGATATGAATTAAGCAAGGTATGTTCTAAGAAATAGGAATATTATCTTATTCTATGGCACAAAAACTTTGAAATTTTATATGTTGAGGAGTGTTATACATTCACTATAATTCTTAAAGGATTACCCGGTTTATGCACTTTAACTAAACCATAAACTCTGGATGCAACCGTATCTCTTTGAATGAGAGTGTTACTTTACTTTACTTTACTTTACTGCCGCTGACTCCTTTTGGAGGATAAGACGGCTCCATAGAAATCCCGGATTATACCTCTCCATGCCGGGCGGTTGGCAGCCATTTCGGAACATCGAACATTCCCACACCCGAAATAAATAGGTGTTTTCGCGCTGATACAGAGCGCGTCGCTTGCCGGGGACGCCGTAGCATGAGCGGTATTTGTGACATTTCATGGAGTTTCTTGGGAATTTGGTACAAGTGGTGTCCCCTCACCACTCGGCTTTCTGATCGAGGACGCACCTCTAGCCTTTGCACATCCAAGCGCAGTCTGCAAGGCAGCAGTAAGTTGCATCGTTGCCGGTGGCTGCTGAGAGCTCATTCGTCATTCGGAAGTACGGTGTACTGTCCAGGAGTCCATGTAATCCTGTGGCTGTTGAACCCTTTTGTGGCGAGGAACACACGCCGAGTCATGGTGCCGTCTTCGGGCTCATGTGGTATTTTATAGAAGATCCGATTGCCGGTCGGAAATCCACCACGCCCTGGTGACACCACCGCCATAGCCCAGTTAGCCCATGTACGATCGGCCATCGAGACATGGTTGACACCGTCGTACCACGTTGAGGAGGGGATGGCCTTTACGACGGTTCCAATTCTTCATGAGAAATCATATTATTGATTAATAATTTTACTTGCCCTTGTAACTAATCAGTAGGGTCTTTTGTTATTTAGTGTATACTTCAGCATTACTTAACTGTTCTATCATTTTATTGTTATAATCAGATTGATTCATCGGAACTGTAGCTCCTCCTTTATCCGCCTTAAGACATATAACATTATTTGATACTAAATCTTTTCTGAAACGTTTAATTTCATAATTAGGCTTAACTTTATCCTCTTTGTGTGTTAAAACCAATGAGGCAACGTCTAATTAAAATTTCACCTTATCATTATCCGAAAGAAGCTTTGCCGTTTTGACAGCCTCAGTAATTAATTCGTTTCAAACCGATCTTTCATTAGGAATAGCCATGTTTAAACCACGGTTAAGTAGTTCAACTTGATCCTTCTTAAGATTTAATGTTGATAGATTTACTATTCTATTAGTCCCGATTAAATTATCATTTTCTTGGGGTCTATAAATTCCCAAGTCAGCTAATTTTTTATTATGTCTAATTCTTACTTTTTTAATTTCTCTATTACGGGCTTTATCACTGAAATCCTCAATGCATTTAAAATCATCTGCGTGCAAAAGAGAAGTTAACATCGATCTTAGTTTAGTTTTTTCCTTAATAAGTATAACTTTACGTTTAATTAAATCACGAATCAAAGTTTTTATAATATTTATACAAAGGTCATGCTTAAGAGACATAACATAAGCATTTAACATAAAATTTAATTTAAAACGAAAACATTTAGGAATAACATAATGTTTTAAACAAATACTTAAAAAGGAAAAATTTGACACTTGCCTCACGATTTTTTGTTTCAATAATGTATATTTATTATACCATTTAACGGCATTGCTGCTATAATTCCATGTTAAATGTTTCTTGAAGGAGGTTCCGTGTTTCGCACCTGGATTAATTGAAATTACCTGATCTGCGTTTTGACTAACGCAGCTTTCATTGTTCCAGTAATTTTTTTTAGCAAAATATTTCGACCTACTTTACCGTAGGTCTTCATCAGTTGCATTTCACGAAAAATGAAGCAAGTGCGTTATTTCCTCTAGTCATAATATTTATATACCTCAGACTGACCTTTCATTAGATATTCGCCTGTCACATTTGTCTGTGTGTGCACTTTCATAACCGTTGTTTTTATCATAACTAATTTAGACCAGAGTGGCTGAATAATAATTTATCAATTGCATGCGATAACTATTCGTTTTACACACTCAATGTAAATGACGTAACTGAGTTGGGGGAGACCCAAAATTAAGAAACACTCGTCCGAAAAACATGCCATGAGTGATTAAACCAGAAGTCCGAAAGACTAATGCACATGTTAAATTACAATTCAAACCACTAGGTTGTACTCAAGTTAATAACAGTTATTGGCGCATGCCACGCATGTGCATGTGTATGTGTATGTATAACTAAAAAACGTGGTTAAATTATTTTTGATACACATGTATGTACATCTAAATGAAACTTCAGTCAATAGACATTAATTTCCCTTTTGCACGCGTCAGCCCCTTACACTTGGCACTATACTCCCTAACCAAAAAGAAAAGATTGATCCCTTAGACACTTCAGGAGTGTATGAGATCCCATGCAATGATTGTAGCCTCAAGTATGGTGGTGAGACCATGCGCCCAATAAAAGTAAGAAGAGGTGAACATAAAACTGCGTGTAAGTGTGGACATATTGCTAAATCAGATCTTGCTCGTCATGTAGTGGAGACTGGGCATACTATCAACTGGGAGGAATGCAAACGCATAGCAATATGTAGTCGTAATAGGGTGACGAGAGTGATTAGGGAATCTATAGAAATTAAATCTAGAGATAATATTATGAATGAAACAGCTGTTGAAATATGTTTGGGTCCGATTTGGAACACTGCATTAGCCAATGGAAGGAAAAGATGATTGCATGAATTGGTAACTGAAGCTAGCTCCAGTAAAAGATTAAGAACATCAGATTAAGATTGACTAATTAGTGGGCTTTTTTATTCAAGAAATGAATAAACAATTATGAATATAGTCTTCAAATTTCATCTCTAACTATTCATTTGATTTGAAAACAAATAATGATTTCAACCTTAATTTTCTGTTTTGCACCCCTACTATATTGCAAGTATGTATTAGGTTTTCGAACCTTGTAACAAATTAGTTCAGTTATCAATGCCGCGTTTTGCGTACGCGGGTAATAGCTGTACACGGGCAGTTACACAAAGATCCGATTTGTCACTATTTCCAATTTTGTTTTGTCTTTGATCGGGTTGACTCATTTTACTTCAATTGGAAATGCGGTTCTATCATATCTTTGTTTACTGGCGACGTTTCGGTGCCTACTTTCCAGCACCATCATCAGGCAACACAACACTGATCACAATAGCAGATTTAAGCAAATGTGGTAACCTCGTTCCAAAACCATTCTATTTATATATATTTGACTCAACACTATTTTAATCATAGAATTTGTCTCAGTAACTAAACTCAATATATAACTTTTTATAATTAGCAGACCAATCATTACCTCACCTATACCTCATCTCATCTCGTATGCAGAATATTTTAGGGGAGAGAGACAGTATCGAACCTTTTGTTATTTGTTATAACTGTATTGCTACTATGTCACGGTAATCAAAATTTAAAAATGCTAAAACTAAAACCTTGACTGTCATATACTGTATTTTATTTAAAGCCGGGAACTCTAATGTATACAATGGTGTGTGAGGTATTGCGCACATAGCAACAAATTAGTTCAAATATGGAGCAGCAAGTAACGTAGATGGATGGAGAGTGAATGTTATATCGACGCTTAGGTGAACGATTAAAGAGAGAAAGATAGAGATAGCCTGGACAACTAACGTTTTTCAAAAAACTAATCGTAAGCACATTGCGAAGTTAATCAACTATTGGAAATAATTGCATAAGAATATTTGCTCATATGACTAAAATAATTCATTATATCTATATACATATATATCTAAATATAATATCGTAAAACCTTTATATATATATATAAATAGAGAGAGAGAGAGAAAAAGGACCATTGATAATTATTAAATATGAATAATTTCTATTCTTATTATATATTTATTTATTACGTTAGTCACACCTTATATCAATATATAAAATACATGTCAATATGTATAAAAACATATATATGAATATAAGCAACAGTATGAGACCAACATCCCTAATCCTATATATATATATATATATATATATATATGATATATATATATATATACGTTTGCATATTTCAAATTATTATTTTATTCTTTTCTTACTGTTTTTTTTATTTACCAATTAATCAAATTGTATATTTATTTATTCACACCTTATATAAATATATAAAATACATATAAATATGTATAAAAACATATATATATAAATATAAGCAACAGTGTGAGTCATATATATATATATATTATGTGTATAGAATAAACCTATCAATCTACCCATAGGCCTATCTATATATCCGTCTATCTATCACATTTTGGTTTCCTCTTAAAAGGATACATGGTAGCTATTAACCATGAATATCTTCTCTATGACTAACGTATTATACATTTATTAAGATATTCTTACCTTACATAAATATAGAAAATATAAGCGACAATG
>JAQBSW010006613.1:0-47107 GCA_029291075.1 Eudiplozoon nipponicum | reverse complement strand
AGTCATATTTATGATAAAGCTATTTAGGGACATTTTTATTCATGTAGGTACAGAACTTTATCTTCAGTTTATTGATGTTCGTAATTCTAATCTAAGAATAGCCTTCTTTTTCTTCAATTAGGACATTTTTTTCTAGAACAGTTATTCGCGTTTGTTTTAATTCTCCTTTTAATCGGTTACTAAATTTTAACTGGGTTCGGGTATGTTAAAATTTGACGTGATGTAGTTGTGATTAACATTCTAATCAATTGTGATCAATGAATACTTACTTTCATGGATTAAACATTTAGGTTCTGAACAGCCTATAGAGATAATGAGCTTTGAATAATAAACTTTTGTTCAATATGTAATTTACCATGTAACCACACTGTTATTTCTATTGCGTCTTAACAAAAACCTTGTGAGATGTTGAAAACCCAGGACCAACCCTTTCTGAACCCAGTAATATTTTATTCTTTATATATATATATATATATATATATATATAGAGAGAGAGAGAGAGAGAGAGAGAGAGAGAGAGAGAGAATAGACGTTACTAGCAATCAATATCGCAAATTATTTGTTAATTCTGGGTCCTTTTATCGAAGAAATTGCCTAATGATCTACGTTTTGTATTAATCTTTATAATTAATCATTAATAAGTGGTTAGATCGAAAATGAATTTTTTATTTAGGTGATACCTAAATTTAGTCGTTACACTGCGCACGTTTTATAACTAATGGTAGTTTTTGCGCGTGTAATTACCATTTTAAGGTTTCTTCATGGGATAGATTTACTGAAATGATATATTGAGGTCTTCATTATGAGTCATCTTTCAACCTTTACTTTTTGTTTTTCAGCTCCTAACTCCAGGTATTGGTCTATATATATAAATATATATATATATATATATATATATATATATGTGTGTGTGTGTATGTTTAGGAAGAGAGAGCTTTCATTAACGCTATGTTATGTGTCGTAATTTAGTTTGTTATCACACCATTCATGACCTACATATTTTGGAATTTTATTGTTTGTTAAAATATATTCGTTGTGAAAATTGCAAATTTTCATTTTTAACATGCTTACTTATTGCGTTAATGAAAATTGTTTAAAGATTATACTCTCAACGTTTCTGCATTTATTAAATAAAATTTATTTTTCTTTATCTTTTGCTCTCTGCATGTGCTCTTTTTTGTTTGATACTTTTTCCTACCATTGATATGTTTTATCATTATGAATCAAGCTGTCTTTCATTACTTTGGTGAGGCTTAATAAAACTTGTATCTTCCTACGTCTTAACTACGGTTTATATAGCTTGCATATTTACGTATACCATAAAAAGTCACATTATAGGAAAATTATGCATAATTACATGTAAAGATATATTGCAATATTGTTTTGTTCCTACAATCTCGCATGTTATTACGTGAGTTGGAAAAAAGTTAAAATCTTTTCTAAAACTCACAAATCTGCACTGTCGTCGATGGCTTGTACTATTATATTTGCCAATTTGCCAATTAATTTTGTGTATAATAGTTTCTTTAAAATGTATTCAGATACACTAACGATTGTGAATATCACATCGTGTTTTGTAACTTGCGAGCGCCAAAGTGTTAAACATTTTATTTATGCGTACACATATGTCTATGTGCGTGTGTTTACAAGCATTTGTAAACTATTGTAGCTTTCATATTTGCCGTTCGTATCATTTTTGCTATTGTTCTTAAATATAAATTTCGTCTACTGTAATAAAGCGTTGTATTATATTTGCAATTTTTTTCGTTATTTGTATGCTTCCGATTGTTGGTGCGAATGTGAGTTGTGCCCGATTGTATTGACTCGTGGTAAACTTAATAATAATTTTGTCATGAATATTGGATTGACCGTTTTAGTGAGTCAATTGATAAGCAATTAGAAATCTGACACTAGGTGATAGTTCTTGTACCTCTTTAAGCCTTCAATTGGCTGATTGTCTGAAAATGACGCTGGAACAAGATTTTCCATTGTTCTTCTTCCCAATTTTCGAAACCGAATTTAAAGTCTCATCTTCAGAGTTGACACAATACGCACAGGAATAAAACACAACTTGTGGCAAATGTGGTATCCTCATTCAAGACCACATCCACATTTGCAAAAAGTTGTGTTTTATTCCTGTGCGTATTGTGTCAACCCTGAAGATGAGACTGGAAATTCGGTCTGGAAAATTCGGAAAAAGAATAATGGAAAATCTTGTTCGAACGTCATTTTCAGACAATCATCTGATGGAAGGCTTAAAAAAGAAGGGACAAGTGAGAACCCATCAATCGAGGCCAAAAATCAGATCACCTGAAAATGATCAAAATTCAAGATTTTACTGACCTAAGAGTGCTATCAATTGTCCCGCACAACAGAAATGCGGTCAAATCCAAATCATGAAGGAATATTGTTAGAATTTCTTGTTGTTTTTTTATTTCTATTTTTGTCGTGTCAATTTAGCATAAGAGTTAATTAGTTCACTTGTGAAATTAGTTAATATGTTAACTTTGCTGATAAGTATTTGTGCTATCTCCGTTTGTCAGCAGCGAGACGTTGATTCCCTCGTTCCTCAATTTAGCTTCCTCACCAGCCAGACGACTCCTAGGCGAGCGCAGTTTTATCCCTTAATAACAAATTGCAACCGAAGTTAATCTGCAAAAACCAACTGATCAATCAGAAGACATATAAAATCAATGTGTGCGACTTTACTGTCTGAAATTAGAATGCCATACACAAAAAGTCGTCTGTGTACATATCCTTTGCATATCGCTCTTTCGGAAAATAATTTTCAAAAAAACGGTAAAATTTCGCCAAAATTCAATAATTAATTGTTAAATATTCAGGAAAATTCACCTAAAAGCGCAGAAAAATATTCTGGCATGGAAGCCAAAATTTCATAGATACAAAATATAACTTAAAATGATCTTTACGCCATTCTAGACATCGGTGTGACCTTAATAGTCCAGAATTAATTAAATAAATGTACAAATATTATATAAATGTAGTCCAAAGTTCAAATTGAAAAAAAATTATAAACAGTTCATAACGCTTGTCGAATATGTAGTATTATATAAAACAAAAACATTATTTCACAAACTGAATTGCTTTATACGCTAATTGTCCCATAGGCCATTTAATAACAAGTAAAAGCGCACGCATCTATAGTACAAAGTTGCAACGTCTCACATAATTAAACTATATATAACTGTATCATTATGATCTTTAATCATGACTTAATTAAATATTCGGTCAAAAAATCTACTTTTTATCCTAAAATTAAATCAGAAAAATATGACTATACAGTTCATAACTATACTATGGCCTTGGTCGGTATAGTAAATAATGAAATATTCAAAATAAAAGCACACAAATAAATACACTATATTGTGATGGTTTAGCCAGGAAATCAGGGCTTCTCATCACTAACCAAATAATTAACTAACAAATAGGTATTAACTCTTTAATTACTCTTTCTTTTGATAATTGCTCTTTTGAAGGAGCATCCAGGCTATTGCACCTTGCATTTAATTCTATTTGCCAGCCTTTTGCGTCGCCGTGATTCGTGACTTTTCGCCTCCTGTGTTAGAGTTGCGTATAACTTTACCTCTGAACCACTTGGCGTAAGTGATGGTCGATTACACATCCCGCTCGCAAGGCCACCGAAGCAACTCCAATGAATAGGTGCGATCATGAAAGAGAGATGTAGAATCGTAGTGGGAAAGTATTCGTCACGCTGTTAATCAATCGATGTCGCCGCACCATGCGCTTATTAACAAAGGCGCTGTAATTGGCAAAAATGTGTTGGAATCCCTTGCGAATTAGGGACTAGTTTAGTGACCCCTTGACTACTTCCCCGTCGGTATTGTGTTCGCTCATTTAAGTTGAATCTTTACGTGAACTGGCTCGGTGTTTGAAATGATTGACTTATCGGGAAGAGACTTTGTTTCCTAAATCCATGACTAAAGTATTTAACTATCTTGCTAGTTTACAAATCAGCTCTTCCATGGTAGAAATACAATCCATGTCTAGATGTGTATACTTTTCTCTCATATTCAAGTTATTCATGTATGTTTGCTCGAATAAAGGGAACCATTTTAGTAAAGCAAATAAATATTTATCATTTAACCACGACCAACACGAACTATTATGAATCTATATTGCATAGGTCGTCGTGCAGGATAAAAATAGTTGCCCTATCCGATGCGTTGTGCAGAGTGGATAGGTGATATTAGTCTACTACATTCTTCATTTCCGATTCTGTCGCATTTGCTTCGAATATCTTTCGGTGCTTCGCCTGAATCACGTACAGGATAAGAACAGACCGGATTCCAACCAGAACAAAAACTTGATCAGTGACATGTTTCTCTCCCTCCCAAAATAACCGTATTTCTAGACTTAAAGATGGAATTTGATTCAGTGGATTGCGGTGTTTCATTCAATATTCCGTCGAAATGTTACTTCCTTTAAATTGATAAGTAATTTTTATGCTATCAAAAAGACCACTTCTGGTCGTGTTTGGTTCTATCATGAAATATCGCATAACTTTACTACTATGAGTGGTGTCCTTCAAAATGCCCTTATTTTACATTTGTTTAATTTTTTAATAGATGCTATTATGAACTTTACCTTTTCGTACATCGTACATGTCGAAGTTATCCGTTGCAACCGAGATTATGCCCAGGCCACCTTAAATAGATTAACAGTAGTCTTTTCGCTTTCCTGTATAACATTCGCACACTCAATATAAGATACGTTTACGCGATAACTCATAACTCACTTCAGCTCTGCGGCTTAAAGGTGAGGATCTGAACGTAGCTAACAGGCTTACTTATCTTAGTAGCTGTATAAGTAATTCAGGTAATATAAGTGACAAATTAAATACAAGCAACGAGAAATCCGGAATAGATTTGTCCAAACTTCGCCATTTATGGAGAGCCGAGTATCTAACTCTGCCTTAAGGGTCTTGCTTATAATATGTTTGTTATCATCCTATAGCCGACACGTCCCCATAGTCGGATTTATATTCTGACGGCCATTTCCTGTCTACCATAGATGCAGTTAACTCAGTAAGGCTAGAACGACTGTCCCAGTCACTCGATGAAGATGGTTTTGACGATAAAATTAGAATATTTTTTCAAAAGAACATCAAATCAACTCGAATCAAGACCGGTGATCGGCTTCCTGCCTTCAAAGCAGCATGACGCATCTAGAAAACCTAGCTTTATACAATTCATATTCAAATGTCATGAGCTCATGAGTGAATTAATCTGTCTACGCAACACGGCTTTCTGCCATCAACGTTTTCATGTCGCGAACAATTAATGATTTATTTGGTTCGAAAGTTTCGAGCGCATCCCTGGTGTTCTTAATTGCGTATGACCATTTCGTGCATCGGTCTGAATAACATTAACGGTATTGCCACGATTCCATTCACCAACGCAAAGCAGAACTGATCCTTGATTAACCCCTACTTTAATGGGCAACGCCTGTTGAACCACAAAAACCTTTTCCTTCATCCCATAGTTGACTATTACTTATAACCTGTCTTCTGTGCTGTAGGCTCAATTCCATCCAGAAATGGTACATCTAACCCAATCAGGTTATAACGGCTGCCCCAGTCCCACGAAGAAGCAAGAAAAACAAATGGTGGTTTTAGTCATTTTATTGAGAAAATGAAAAAGGAAATAATTTGTTGCCTTATATTGCCTCACTGACAAATTATTCACATTTTAATTCAATAACTAGTGTAGTAAAACAGAAATAATATAAGAACATAACAAATAGACTCTTCGCAACTCCCTCTTTCTCTCTCTACGCCACTTCAGGTGTCCTACTAATCGTGGAAGTATTTAAATAAAATAACACATTGTATTTCTATATTCCAGTGATCAAATAGGAAACCAAATCAATTGTTTATACTGCCAATCTACGACAGGATGGCTCAATGGTTAGAACAACAGATTACTAATCAGACATTCTCAAGTTCGAGCCCTGTCATAGACAACTTCCGGACAGTACGTGAAGAGTTCCCAATTAGGATGCAGCCGGTCTACTATATGAATTGAATTTTCTACACTATAATGCTTGGTCTATATTGACAATTGTATGAACATAATTGGATAGGTTTTTATATAAAATTCGCAACCTTGATTAAAAATAATTATCACCACCCGAACATTTAATGCTCGTTTAAATATTGGTAAATTATTTCTCTGGGATCTAAGTCAATAAGCACTCACAATTATATGCATCAATGTTTGGTTGTGTTGTTACTTCTTGATTATCTATTTCAGCAGTAGTCTATAATTCTTTTTTGTATTTTTTATACTGTTTACAGTTTCGTTTTTTTAATCGCTGTTAGTGATCGCCGAGTGTGGATACTTCTAAGGAGCGCGATCTCAAATTTGTAGAGCTGTCAAATTTTAATGTTACCTCATCGTTACCAGGTAGATAATAGCCAAACACCGGTCATGCAGAGACGCTCAGTTAGTTTTGCTGCCGAATGTTTGAGTATTCGTGGTAGTGAAAGCAGTGCGGATAGTGGTGTCGAACAGTCGGGCAGTGTTGAACTGTCAGACTCTAACATTGGCTGTACTTCCTCCTCTTCTCTTACGACATCATTGGTTACCTCATCTTCATCTGTACATAAAAGAAAAATTGTCCGCAATTCGAAACCTAACTCATTGAGTAATGGCAGCCTAAGACGTCGATCAACAAGATTATCTTCTAATATGAATGATGTGACGGATTTATCGACAGCTCCACCAGAGGTTGGAAAACTAGTCACGACGCCGATGTCTTGTACAAATGACTTTAAGCAAAAAGAAGACGAAGCTCTTTCAACACCAATAGCTTTAAAGTCATCCATTAAAAGGTATTCAATCCAGAATTGTGGGTTCCCGTCTGCTCAAGAGTTTGACAAATCCAGGTAAGAATTTGTTGCTCGCTTTTGAAAACTGGTGAATTTTCATGTTATCGTTGTAACAACTATGTCTTCCATTTTTCCTAGCTTCTATTCACTCCAGTGTTGAAATATGTTATTTTCAAGGGCCATATTTCATAAATCAATTTTATTCTAGGCAGTGAAGATATTGTACGTTGAGGTCATGAGATTGATGCAGCCAATTAGAGTAAACTTATAATTCACTGTTTCCATGAGGTTGAGATTTTAACACGTGCAAGATAACATTTTTTGAAGCTCTTCGCCTAACTCCCCATATAGTTTGTGGATGTTAGCACGGTTGATGGTGATAGCTACCACCAGAACCGACACACAAATTCTAAGGGAATCCGCATAAACGACCCAACCAATATAGGCGAAGTCAACACCACCTATAATGGATATAGCAGATATAAACTTTGTCCAAAATAAGGTTGAATTTTCTTCATCAAAACAAGATAACATTGATTTTATAAAGTTTCATGTTTTTGTTTAAAGCAGGATTGTTCGAGTTTCCCGGCATCTACTTTGGGTTAATTCTAATTTAGCTTTCCAGACATTCGAGTGCAAATCTACAACGGATAAGTGTATGGTCCTGATTTACACGTGTTCAAAAATGAATGAGTTTTGAATGCAACCGTACCAGCTATAACAAATTGATACGTCATCTTCTTTGCCCCACATTTGTCCTTGAATTGGAGAACGCCATGTGGCACAGGGCTTTATACTACGTCTGAAGTCTTATTAATCAAGTATAATCTATTAAACAATCTCTGATTGCGCAGGTGGTGGCCAAAATTCTTCAAATCAAGTTTGCGAGTTTGAAGTAAACACTAATCCCATTGTATTTAACCATTCGTCGAACAACATAACAAAACTACCGCCATTCGCACGTACTGACGCGTTTCGACCTTCCATGATCATCATCAGAGTACGACGGCAAACTGACTAGCGAGGATCAAACCGCAATACAGTAATTTGGAAAAAAATTAAATATGCGAATCTCACCTCTAGTAGTTGTCCGGGAATTGGAGGACGCCAAATGGCACAGCGCTTTATACTGCGTCTGAAGTCATATTAATCAAGTATTATCTAGGTTTTGAGCAACAATACAACGGTCGTTCACCATTATTGTTGTGCATTTCGCTTAAAATGTTTTAGATACCAAAATAAAACCACGCAAAGCTTAAGCACTCATAAAAAAGGCGAAACAGAGTAGGGAGTTGGATAAACGTCGTTGCTGCTGTCTGTGCTGCATTCGATGTGATCTCATGCAAGAGTGCCGCACAATGTCGGTTGTCTACAAAGATCCATTCAGTTAAAGTAGCTCCATCTCGTGAACTTAGGATATTAACGATTCTTCATTGTTCGGCTTGATAAAGTTCGTGTTACCAGAGCCTCGAAGCCAGTAACGCATAGATAAGGATAGTGAGCACTATGGTGTTCGCCTATTTTATTTTGGTCCCTATATAGATTCCCTCAGTGTTGACAATGTCACTTTCTTCTAAACGAGAATTTTTTCGTATTTCCATGTTTAAAGTGTTCATATGTCATCCTATATTACAAACCAGTTAAAGCAAAACTCAAATAAGAAACCATGTTTATTTTTGCGAAAAATTCGTTATTGTATCGCATTATTCATGTGTTGTCGCACTTTAGTAAAACAAATTCAGTCATTAATTATCTATTTATTCTTAATTTCTGTGACTCGGCTGCCTCTTCCCACGTTCTTTTGATTCTTCGTCTTAATTCTTGCGCTACTGCGTGTAAGTTCCTTTGTATTCGCACGAGCCCTAATCAGAGCCACTGGCGCCTTTCTAGGCTCCAAAAGTTGCTAGTTAAACAAACACATTTCTATAACATTCTTCGATTTCTTGTTTCTAGTTTTGAACATGCAGCGTTTATCAATTTTAGTTTATCCAAATTACACCAAAGTTTTCTTTTGCCAAATTTATTTTAATTTTCACACATTAAATGCACTAGCGTGTAAACGTTGTTCATAGTAATTTACTTGAACTACTTTTGATATTTGGCAATCCGACGTTGAGCTCTGTGATTTGATCAACATCCGTAATACTCATGGCATCTGATAGAGTGTTTTTGATACATTTTAAGACGTAAAGTGTTAAGAAAAAATATAAGAAATGGAAGTGAATTTGTCTGCAATAGTCTGATTTCGCGTATCCGCCCTGAGTGACTCAGTAGATAAGGCGACTTTTTTATACTGCGTGAAGACCGATGCGATGCAGATTAATTCTGTTACGTAGTTATCATGATTATATTTGTGAGTTGCAAAATAACAATATTTGAAATGGTTTGTTCAAACTTTCCCCTCTCTTAGATTATCTGCAAACTAAGGCTGATTAGCCATACCTGCATTTGTGTCAGTAGCTATAGTTTCCTTCAGCAGCCGAAACTTGCCCTTCTCGATTGGCAAGCATGCTCTCATTTTGTAACTATCCATTTAGCAGTAACTGCTACAGCGTAGTGATACATACCTAACTCGAAACTTTGCATGAAACGGGATTATGGCTGTATTTCATTTGGCCAGGCAAGGTTCATGCGAAATTTTGCCATGCTCACCGATGGTAGGCCGTAAATTTCCATGGTTACGGGTCATCTACACACGTGTCTTTAAAAGTGAAATTTTCTGTTACTCTATTTGTTATTTGTCTAAGTAATTTAACCATTTTCGTTAATAGATAATTTTTGTTGTCGGCACTAACGGCCACTTGTTAATTGATGACAACAGAAATGTGCTACCTAATATAATGTTCAGAGTTTAGCTGTATTAATTGGGCATTTCGATTTCGCGGTTACTTTCCGCTTTGTGATACGAGAAACTGCGTCTCTCTCATCTCCACCTTGGGATGTCAATCGAAATAGCCCGCTTTCTTCTTGATCCTTTGATTAGTTATTTAGATTATATTGCGTCACCCTTTCCTAAACAGAATTAAGACAATAGAATTCCTCTTTGTTGGTCTACTAACAATCGAATAGCCAGTATTGCATCTATGTGATTTATTTGTGTTTACATGTCAGATAACCATGCGATGGATAGCGATTTGTGGGCTGTAAACCAACAATATATCACGTTTTCTATGACATAAGTCAGAGCCTTTATGTGATGATTTGAGAGCTTAATAACTCGTTGGGCTTTTCAAAAAACAATCAGACAACTAAAGAGCGGTCTGCCTAAGAGAGTCAAAATCCTCCGCTTAGAATCGGTGACCCATTGTTTATTTACAGCCCATAAAACTATGCATTTAATTTTTATGCAGCCGCGAATCATCCGTATATTATTCTTTGTAGTAGTTGTGGGTGAGGTCATACTCACCATCAAGAAAAGAAAATTATGGATATTTAACTGCAATTTAACCATGGTCAGAAAAATAATTTTTGTTTAGAAAAAAGTAATGATAAAAAAATAACAGTTCAGACAAAAATTCTAAAGGAGACTGATTTATGACGGGGAGGAATTAGTTCAGATTAAGATTCCTACCCATATAACACACAGAAGTGAGGCAACGTAAACCTCTACTTACTTTACTTTACTTTACTGCGGCTGACTCCTTTTGGAGGATAAGCCGGCTCCATTTTCATGGAGTTTCTTGGGAATTTGGTACAAGTGGTGTCCCCTCACCACTCGGTAAACCTCTACACAAGACCATTATAACAAAATCAGCTTCATTGCAAGGCAACATCGGCAATACAGCTGCCTTGAAGCTTTCATTGTATCACGCCATAAACACAAACAAACCTCACAGCTATCTCTGCCAAACTAGGAAAATAAAGTTAAAAAGATGATTCTACTAGAAATCTGCAACAAGATCGACGCTGAGCTCGACTCGATGTCATATCTCCCAAGTTTTCTAACCAAGAACTATGATGAGCACGTGGACTCCATCCTGGCAGACAAATGTGTCTTTTACTATCCAATTGAGATGTAGTTGACATTGATTATTTTTTCCATGTCAAAATTTCTTACGCAAATCTAGCTCTGGATGAGAGAATAATGCTCTACTGAGAAATCGAATTGAAGGTATACTCAAAACGTAACCGAGACAACGCAGTTGTTAGAAGCTTATTTGTTTTTTAACGAGGAGCAGTTGATGGCCGATCTAAAATTACGTCTACGGATATCAGCGTTGGTTATTCGCTGTTGATAACCTACACGTGAAATGCTGCTCACACAGCGGTGGTAAAACATCTTTAAGTGTATAGAATCATCAACTCTAAGAGGTAATGTTTGACTAGAATATAATGGAACTGCGCGTACAGATGCACTGTAAATACAACCTTTAACGCAGAGTGCAATACTCGCGTTTCTTTATAAATGGCGAAGATTGGAAAGGGGTACTCTAGCTTTCGCGCTTCCACACACACCCCGTCAGATATTGTCTGAATTATTAATAGAGCTGCCAAAGTATGTAAACATGTCAACTACGTCCGCAATTTTCATTTGAATAGTTTGAGTGGTGGGTGATCCTGTACACTTATCTTACATTGAGATGATTGGAATCTCATACCGAAAGACTAAACAACGAATGCTAATCTATTCAAGGTGGCTTGATCTGAATCTATTGTAAGATGAAACAAAATGGGGAACTGGACAGCCTTGACGAGCACCAATGCTGGTAGTTATGTTTTGTATTAATTCGTTGTAAACCTCAACGTGACTAGAATATTTTGCATAGAGAGGATGTATAATATTTACAAATTTTGTTGACATACCACTTTTCGACAAACTATCGAGTAGAACGTTGCGATCGATTAAGAAAAATGTACCCTTAAAGTCCAGAAAGACAGTTATTGTGGAAAGTCGATACACATGTCGTTGTTCAAGAACTTGTCCTAAAGTAAAAATATTACCTATACAACCTCGTTCTGACTGGTATCCTACTTGTTCTTCTCTAGTGTGTTATTCACGCGTAAGATATTCGAAGCAAATGACCTAGACACGTCTGGAGTCAAGCTTATATCACGATGTTTATTAATCGAATTATGATTGAAGGTTTTAAAGATAGGCATGATGGTCGACTCATTCCAAAAAAGCGGCACAGTCTTCTCATTCCATATAGTACGAACAAGGTAAGTCAAAACCCCAAAAGTTATTTGGCAACCATCGTTGAATAAGCTCTGAACGAAATCAGCGGGGCCTGCAGATTTGTGACATTTTAGAGAGGGTGAGATCATCGTAGTCCCACAACTCGTTTTTGGCTTGTCGGTAGAAGCGCCGACACACTGGCGTAATCAGCTACAAAACGTGCATTTACCATAAAACATGTATTAAATCAATTCCTCCATTTGTGGAGATCTATGACAAACCAATTTTGCCCAATATTATTAAGTGATGTTTGGCGAATACTATTCTATTTCTCACTTTAACCTATCGATATATTTATATTCAGAATTCGATTTAATTTGGTACATCATTACTTTATCCTTTTGTTTTAACAATGATAATTGCAACTGAATATCTATTTTTAGGGGCGAGCATACCGATTATACTTACGTTGATAGGTAAGTTAATTTTATTTTTCAAATACTTTTCTACGATAAAAGTCTGTATAGCACTAGCTTTTATCAAATAAATGATTATTATTCATAATGTACGTACTCTTTAGAGCGTCCGTATGTTTTACATGTAGTGAATGCGCGTTTTAATAGAAGCATGAACAAATATTTAAATTTAGTTATAATTGTGTCTTTATACGCGTACGTACGGAATATTGCATCGTCCAGTTTACACAGTACTTGACTATATATTTTGTTGATGTTGGCAGAGGCGCCAGCTTTTATCGATGGGTCTCCAGAACGAAAAAGAATAAATGAATAAATAAATAAATAAATATATATATATATTATATATATTCGATATATATATATATATATATATATATATATATTGTATATATATATATATATATATATATTTCCTACACGGTGGATTCGAGAAGAGCTTATAGCAATAGAAATAATCAATCATGACTCTTCCACGACCCTGTCTCGCCTCTTCTGTGTGTCCAACTGGTAATTGGACCTGCCTCGGTAGCCTGACTAGCAGGATATTTATATGACCTAATCAGACAGTATCCTAACCAACACAATCGGCATTCTTAACTAGATAGTGATAGAAGCTCAATGAGCGGCTGGCTAAAACTGGTCGGCTTGGGAATTATGCTTCTGGGTGATGCCTAAACCAAACTCAGTGGTTATATCGGTTCATTTATCTGTTTATGTAGTAGCATATATAAAAGGTAATCTGTCTCAATGGCATAAAGGAGGACCTACAGTATACTTCACCGGAAGACCTTGGATTATGCTCGGTCAAATTGACGTGTGATGAGAGAAAGATTAACATTGCCAAAGATAGCATTAGTAAGACCCTTTCTTTGAAAATCTTGCGCAAGCCGATTTGCCAGGTTTCACCAGGAATCCTTGGTAGACGGAGTCGGTAACGACTGGTAACAAAGTGCCATTCACCTGTTGTCGTGACATTTAGCCTTATACCGTGCCAGGTTGACCCTTACCAATCGCAGCTAATGGCTATCGGATGCTAGTTTTTCTTCTTCGTTAAAAGAACGGCATCGGCAGCGTATTTATGTTGAACAAGTCGGCCATGGAATATTGCAGAGATCTCATCAAATTCTATTTTGACAACGTAATTGAAGAAGGTGAAGCAATTTCATCCATATCTACTTTACAGTCAACCACAAAAGTTTCTGGTGGAGCCAAGCCAGTGTGAATCATCATCAACGTTGACCGTAATACAACAGTCCTTAATAACTGATGCTTCACTTTCATATACAAAACATAAGTAAACAGAAAAAGAAATGACAATGCCAATAATTTAAGACTGATTAAAATTGTTAACGAAGTGTGATCTATATAGGTGAGGATCTAGTTCAGATAGAGATACTTACCTACATAACACGCATAAATGAGGCAACCTATACGTACACAATAATGGCCGTCAGATTTAAAGAAAGGCGACATTGGTAATATTTTTCAAATAAATGTCAACGATTCATTGTGCAGACTGGAAATAGCCGAACACTTTTTGCCGGTTTTCCATCATTAATCGTAACTCGGCATAACATTGTTCGTGCCGTAGTGTCGAAAGCGACTGTGTAGAGTTGTGAGGCTGCATTGTTGGTTTGATGGCACCAATAGCACAACTCGAGGGTAACGGATTCCGTTAATTTGGTCCACTAATTCACTCCGCAGTCGAAACCTTGCCTGGGTTTGTCTAAGTCACTTCTCTCGTTCTTCACGTATCTTAAAATATTAGCGATGACCACTTTTGTTATGATTATGAGAAAACTGATACACAAACCCGCCAGGAATGTGTGACGCGGTTTTCCAACTCATGCACAACTACGGGTATTATGTTGTAGTGGCGTTACTTTTTAAATACTGAATTAATTAGTTTTATGCTCCTTTTTACTATTATGTTACAATAATCGATTTTATTGATATTGACACACTGTGGATGGGCATTGCAATGCCGTTCCACCCGTTTTGAATCGCTTACTTCCCTCAGATTGGGGGTATAAACTTGTTCAAATCCCTATAGACCTCGAATTCTTCAGCTTATATGTCACTCATAAGATAGCGAGTCTAAAGCACAATTATTAAGTGATGATTTTATGTGTGCTTGACAAGCTTCTCTCTCCAATTAGGAGATTTATGTTGCTCTTTTCGCAGCAGAGAATACACAAGCAACACTCGACATATACTTAACACATGTACGATTCAGTGACTGTGCATTTGGGAAATATGTATTTCAACATAGAGATATTTAGTAAGTCTTGTATATTGTTCACACAAAATGGGCTAAATATTAACCACACTAGTTGATTTTCCGGTATAATAGTGTAGATTGCGACACCACAGTTTCAAAAAGCTTAACAGATTAATTGACTAGAATGCTAGTGTCACTTTTTGTGTGAATGGGCAGCAAAGCGGTACATTTCCACTCTTTTGTGGTGTATTCATCCATCCAATTTGCGACAACAACCTAGTCCTGTATTTCTAAATCGTTGAAATAAAATATTCCACAGGATGATCATTGATTCAAACAGATTTGCATTCAATAACTCATTTGAAATTCCTTAACACTTAATCTAAATTATGAGTTACGATATCAATATCGTGTCATGGTCGAGGATTCAATTTTTTGTTAGCAACACTGTTTGTACTATGTGGCCTCTTGAGCCGATATTGGAACTGTTTGACGAGCTGCACTTCTGGAACTGGATGTACCGTCGTTTATTGGTAGTATAATCACTGCTAACGTGCCGGAATCTAGTGTTAAATTCGATTATTTTGACATGCTTATACGCTGTGTCCAATATTTTAGCTACATTAAGCTAATCAGTATGCAATGGATCCATCAAATGTTCGGCATCTAGTAACAAATTAACATGAACGGAAGGTATAATCTCATTTTCACATTCATTTCGTGCTTACTGGCGACTCATCAGATGGAGCCGATATTACGCCCTATACGCACTATATATTCGGCTGAGGAATGTGGGAAAATTCGACGGTGCAATCTCCTATATGAATGTGTAAAACTGCAGTAGTGGAGCTAATTTCACAATGCGACTTCAAAGTCAACTCACTTTATATAATATATATACCGAAGCTGTAATGGGTACGACCACTATGGCTGTTGTGTCAGTATTTGATAGTAACAATATGGTTGCCGAATAGGTACATGTTATCAACACTATGGTTGAGAGTCGGTGCATGGTATCAACACAATGGATTTCTAAGTATGTTAAGGCTCAATAATTTTTAGAATTCCATCTATTTTTGAGCACATATTACTCCAACAATTTCATACACTCTGGCCTTGATTGATAACAATTAAATTTTTGCGTTAATCATGACATTATTCAATTAAATATTTAACCGTTATAAACTGTTTTTGATGAAGACCTAATATTTTGGGCAATTATGTTGCGCACCTGGTAAATAATGAGTTAAAATAAGACCAAATACAGCATGAACGAAAGATATAAACTCGTGTACACGCGTTTCGTGCTAACTGGCAACTCATCAATTGGAGCCGGTATTAAGCCCTATACCAACTATAATTTTTTGTGCCATCCATTTTTTCCACATTCATCACCCAAATACATAATGAGCACTGGACATAATACCGGCTCCTTCTGATGAGTTGTAAGTAAGCACGAAACGCATGTGCACTTTAGTTTATATCTTTCGTTCATGCTGACTTTGGTTTATCTTTATGGCTCTATTTAAACTAATTCGTTATTAGTTGCGCAACACCTAATACACAATTGCTTATATATTAGTTCTCATCCACAGCATCTAAAAGGTTCCTTCATATATTTGGTTTCTTCTCTTTTACTTATGGTTACATGGCAGTGAAGCTTCAATTACTAATAGCCGTTGTATTATTGTCATTGTTGACAATGATAGTGATGATGATAATAATGCCGTTAATGATTTTGATGATGATGATGATGATGATGATGACGACGACAATGATTGTTGACTCTTCCACTTTTTTCTTCGTTATAAATAAATCAACTTCCCACTTACATTGAATGAGAGAATAAATTATTTTCTTTTCTGATCCTTTTCTCGTATTTTACAGCTGTGCTCTTGACAGCCATTAGATATTAAATCTGGCTCCACTTAAGAAAAACCGTTAATTTTACCATTTTGTCTGACATCCAGAAGTATGTAAACAACAGCCGCTAACTGTTGCTTATTTAAGTTGAAATGAAAAGAAATTGATATTTTACAGGTACCCTATATATCAGTATTTTCAATGTTCTATCATTTTCAGTTTGCAGCAATTTTCTTTTTATTCATATTTATTAATTTAGTGGAATTTATAAAAGCGATCGAATTAACTGTGAATTGAAATCTCCCAACATGTCGCGACATGCTATATATGGCAAAGGTAATAATCCTATGGTGAAAATCATTTGTATATTTTTATGTTATTCTTATGAAATTTTATCTCTAAATGTGCGATTATATTTCTGTTTTTAATTTGGTATAATCTTCAAAACGTTTAAAACAGCAATTAGATACTGTTTGTTGCGGAGAACAAATATATATGCAAGTATGTATTATAGGTTGCGAACCTAGTAACAAATTAGTTAAATTTTTACCAGGAAGATAAACCAAAGAAAGCATGAACGGAAAGTATAATCTCATGCACATTCGTTTCGTGCTTATTGGCGACTCATCAGTAGGAGCCGGTATTACGCCCTTTACTCACTATATATTTGGGTGAGGAATGTGGGATAATAGGATGGTGCAATTGTGGCAATAGCCACCTTTAAGACAAAGAACGAACAAAGGGTCCTATCTAGGGCTGACATTAATTCAACAGAAATGCTTTGCATAATTACCCGTATAAGGATGAAGCAGTCAGTCCAATGATGAAAGCAGACTTGGAGCTGAAATGAACATAAATTAATTAATATTTGTAAATTTGTTTTATTAAACTGATACTCGTTATGCAAGCAAAATACTGTATATACTTGAGTAAAAATAAAGCATATGTGGTACGTTTACAATATGGCTTCTGACGGGTTGGAAATTTTGATTCGTTGACTGACTGCACAAATGAGCAATTTAACTGCAGAATGAGGCATACTTAAGTCTCGTCTGGTCGATACACTTATAGTAAACACCGACGATATCCGCGTGCATGGTCCAACATGATTGATATCAATTTATGCTATAGTTCACGAAATTGAGAATTAAAACTATTTCTGAACGCCTGTTACTCCAGTAAATCCATATTAGTCGATATTAGTCATCACATTTCGTGGTAAACATGACATTCAATTCAATATATAAAAGTTAAATACTGTTTGTTGCGGAGAACTAATATTTATGCAAGTATGTATTAGGTGTTGCGAACCTAGTAAAAAATTAGTTCAGTTGAGACATGAACGGAAAGTATAATCTCATGCACATTCGTTTCATGCTTACTAGCGACTCATCAGTAGGAGCCGATATTACGCCCTTTAACCACTATATATATGTACCGTCCTATTATCCCACATTCCTCACCCAAATATATAGCCGGTAAAGGACGTAATACCGGCTCCTACTGTTGGGTCGCCAGTAAGAACGAAACGAATGTGTATGCGATTATACTTTCCGTTCATGCTGCCTTTGGTTTATCCTTCTGGTCAAAACTGGACTAATGTGTTATTAGGTTTGCAACACTTAAAACAAAAGACAGCATAAACCACATAGATTATAGTTCCGCCTTCATTAAGCGAACACGGCAATAGAAGAAAGAGTTGTCGGTGGAAATTTGGCAAACTACATTCAGTTCAAAGCTTTACCATCACATCTTTTTGCGTTAAATCTGACTTGGCCATGATGGTGTTGGGTAAAGATTTAGTTTGCGTTACTTCTGTGGATTATCTAGATAAATATAATCATTGTAACAAGGTCCCCATAAGTCAAATAATTTGTTGCGAAATTAGTATTTTTGTAGATATTAATAGTTTCTTTTTTATTGTTCTTATGGTTATTTCACAATGAAACATTAGTTACTACTACTAGTTACTTCAAGCTCGCAAACTTGATTTAAAGAATTAGTTACTAATGCCTTTTGTATTACTGTGTATGATGATGAATACATCTTTTGGTCAGTGGCTTCGATTTTATAATGTTATTTTTAGTTTACAAACTTTAATTTATGTAGCACTTGTCCAGTAGTCTTGGAACAGGACTTCTGCCGCTATGCTCACTGTTGAGTTGCATCTGTTTTTTCTGATTCCTTCTGTGTTGCAAACTACTTCCTGACCTATGAAGCGTAACACTTGCCTAGTCAATCAATCAATTCTTTCGGGTTTTATAACTACACAAAATAGGTGGGATCTTAGCATACCTTTAAAAAGCCTGAACTTCTTTTGGTGCTCCATCGTTTATCTCGTGATAGTCAAACGCGCAAACTAATAATCTATATAACTATAAGAACATTGGTTGTGCGGACGGTGATAACGATTGTTTAAATCAAGGTTGCAATCTTGATGTAAATCTGTTGCTCTAATCACTGAGCCACCCAATTTGTTATTGTAGAACAGAAACCACACTTTATGGGGAGCGATTTTAAATTGAAGGTCTTTACAATTAGGCGTTCCTTGATTGTGAAGGTGGTAATAGTATTTATTTCAATTAAGTTTGTGAGTTGGATATAAACAACAATCCCATTATACTGAAAAGTGTATACATCTCGTCGCCAAATAATCGGTCATTTAATTTCCTCGATAACCACAGTAGGCACAACAATTGAACACTAAATTATATATTGAACATCAGTCATTATATGCAAATTCATTTACATATATTCATTAGTAATCAAAATAGTCTTTTGAGTGTTAGTCACATTTTACGATGATTATCAATCGTCACACCCGAGTTCATTTAGTCAAATTTAAAAGGAAGGTAATATTGGAAATAATAATTTAAACAAACGAAAAAGATTGTTCTAGAAAAATTGTATAATTTACGAAAATGGTGATTATTCTTGATCTAACATCACAAACATCAATAAACTTGACTGGTAAACTAAAAATAGTGTTCTATGCATCCAAGAATATAACGACCCTAATCATGACCTTGTTACATATTTAACAGAATCCAGGTTTATATCAAGCTCGTAACTTTGATTTAATTTATCACATTATCTGGCTTTTTGAATGATGAATTTAGCCTTTCGGGAAGGTAATTTATAGTGTCATTTGATCAATCTTGTTTTGACAGGTAACTTTGGTTAGATAATTTATGATCAAGTTACTCTCAACTGATTTTCTGTTCTATTCTGCACTCACAAATGTATACACAAAATCTCTATATATTATTTTTAATCGAGGTTGCGATCTTGATATAAACCACCTGACCTATTATTTGCCTACAGTTGTCTGTATAAACTAAGTATTGCATAGTGTGGAAAAGGCAATTCATCCAGTAGACGTCTGCTTCGGAATCTGGTGCTCTAACCACTGAGCCATCCTGCCGCACACTACACACAATTTTCAGTTATATACTAACTAATGTTTCGTGGTTAGCCTTTCTTTTAGGTAGAACAATTAATTTTAATCAAGGTTGCAATCTTGAAATAAACACCTGACCAATTATGCACATAAATTTGTCAGTATTAACTAAGTATTGTATAGTCTTTTACTAATATATATATTTTGTCATTATTAACTAAGCCTTGCATCAGGTAGCAAAGACAATTCATCCACTAGACCGGTTCCGTCCTTATTTGTAATTCTTCAAGTACCCGTCAAAATTATTGTCGCGGGCAGGGCTCGAACCTAGGCTTTCTTGCTTCCGATTTTGTGACTATATCCGCAGGGCCACCCTCCGCACACTTAATGCAAGTTTAAGTCATATAAAATTATGTTTTGGTTAGATTTTACTTCTGGTCGGACCAATGTGGAACCTCTTAAACCCTGCAGCCCTAAATAGTCACTCACGATCCGTCATTAAACAAAAGACATCGTGCAAGTTTTATTGTATTGAAATTGAGGATCAGGATTTTGATTATATATATGGAGTTAATATAGACTAAACATTGCATCAAGTTGCAAAGACAATTCATCCAGTAGAACGGTTTTTCTCTTTGTTGTAACTCACCAAATACTTGCCAGAATTCCCGCGACCAAGGTGCACTTGCTTCAACTTATTGCGACCCATGCATTGCGCCACTCAAGTCGCGCACTGACTGCATTTTTAGTTTTTATATGACCTGTGATCATCATCAGAGTACGACGGCTAACCGGCTAGCGAGAGTGAAACTGCAACGCATATCTAAGGCCAAATTGAATATGCGGCTCTCACATATAGTCGTCTAGCCTGTATTGTATTTGACTGGAAATTTCGGTTGCGCAATCTTTATGCAGTTCGGTTTGACTTTTGTTGGTCAGTAAGCTGTCGTGCTCTGATGTTGACCATAGATGGTTAAAACGTGTCAGTATGTCGGACTGGAGGGGGGTTTCTGTTGCATGACTGATTAAGTACAATAGGACTAGTGCTCATTTATATCAGTTTACCCATATTTGCATGCAGTTTAGCTTCGCAAAGTATTTTAATTAGTTCTAAGATTTGAGATATGCACTTATTCATTCACAATCTTAGCCAACGTTTTTCTGTACTGGATGAGTCAATATATTTATATTTTTCCTCACAAGCTATACCCCTTTATTTCACAGAATCAAAGTTATGCATCCACACCTAGTGCGTCTATTGTGAGTTGTATGTCTAGCAGATACATAATTGATCGATATTTCATCGTCGTAGTAATTGTAACCAATAGGATTGAAGCACTGGTCAATTCTGATTCGTTAATATTCTTTTCGTTTACTGAGTAATGTCTACATAGTTTAGATTTATTTATGCGTTATTCACTTCTTATATTTTTATTTGGAATTTATTGTTTTTACTAATTTTTTATCAGACGAAATGGATTTTTCAATGGACAAACAGCAATCTAACAGTTCTATAGCGAATTCTTCTCAAGATTTTTCACAGGTTCATGGGTATGTCAGGATTGTTTTGGATAACAAATAACATGGTTTTTCGACCCAAATTTATAAAAATTATCCTTCCATATAGTTAATGCGACTGTTTTTGGATTTAATTGTGTAAAATACACAGTATATTTGATCGTTATGATCACGTGTACAGTATAAATTCTCTTAAAATTTCATTTTATATAAAAGTAGAATCAACTGATAAAATGGAAGTTCTGAAATAGAAAAAAATAATTGTTCGTACAAGGGTGATACCCGGGCTTTCAAAGCCCCACAAAAATACTATAATACTAAGTTTCCTCTTTTCAACAATTTGTGTATCTTTACCGTGGACTGATTTTCTATCCAAGCATAACTTTTTTGTTTTATTTTATTCATACCTCCAGTACAAGTATTTCACATGATTGAGCGAAAGCGCTAATCATTTTATGTGTTCTTAAAATTATTATCGAGTAATTTGTGGTTTGTGTATTTGAAGAAAAACTGTCCTACAAGCATTGTCGTTAAATGTGATACAATTGTAAATATCACTAATATTTGCATAGAACAGGGAAAATATTCTGTTAGACTATTACCTGATCTGTGTTTTGACTAACACAGACTGAATTCCAGTTGTTTTGTTTCTTGAATATGTTTCGGCGGCCATTGGCGACCGCCTTCTTCAGTTCACTCACCATCACAAGTTTTACAAAAAACTAATGTTGAACTAATTGAGCGCATCTCTAACACAATTTGCCGTCTATTTTTTAATTTCTGATATTAAAACGTCTTTCATGATTGTTTCACAAATGTCACATTTTCACTTTCGTTCAATCTATTATCCTTAACGCTAGGATTCGATTTATTCCACTTCCAATGTGAGTGCCACGTTATCAATATTGAGGGATAGTCTCATTGACAGCATAGAATTTTTGCTTATTGTCCACCGATGTCTCCATTTTACCCTTGCATATTGACAACCATTAGTTTTAATAAGATTATTCATTTCCAATTTGCTGTTCTTAAAAGCTGGAACGTATGGGACCTTTTTTCAATGTTCACTAACTAACTGTTGCGATATTACTTCCAACGAAAGTGACAACGTGGTAGAATTTATATATCAGCATTCGTGACCTTCTTAACATTATTGGAGCACTTATCCGGGGTGGCTGGTAGAATATCTTCAGAGATATTAAGTAATATCAATTAATTTTATTCTTGTGACTACATCTCTGCACGTGTTGTCAAAAATTCTTTCGTGGTTGTCTTATAAAACACCAAGATCAACTCCACCAACGCCTGCCATCTCTTCCATTAAACAGTATTTTTAAGATTCAATTTATTGAATTCATTTTAAATAAGCTACATTCGTCAATCAAAAGTCATTCAGTCCATTTGATTTTACCTCATTGAATATATTTTAACTAAATAAAACACTTAAAGACAGACACAGTAGACAGATTTGAATTTGACGCGCACATTGCAAGCTAACTAGAAACAAATTTTAATAAAATAGAAGAAATTGTCAGGAAGTCACCATGAGGTTCTTCCAAATGGACGCTTTGTGCTCCTCTCCAACTGGTTAAGCAGAAATTATTACCATTGCTGTTTTGACACCAATAGCTTCAATATAATACCTCCATGTTATACTTTAAAAGATACGCTATTATTATGGCAAATGATTATCACAAAATAGTTTTGAAAGTTAGTTGTACTTGTTGAGGTCTTCGTAAAGCAACAAAGCCTAGGAATCGGTAGAGTTTCATTCACACTATGGGGCTATGTTTTAGCCAGGTATCCGCTCATTGGTTGCTGTTACAATCTACATTACTTTTTACGTACACTATGGACTCGCAAACTTGATTTAAAGAACTTTAGGCCTTCTTTTGAAACTACTTTAATAAGGAACCAGAGGTTGCCAAATTTCGTCTTTCTTTCATTCATTTAATGGGTTCTGATTCTATTGTTTGTGGGTGGGACTTAAATGTCCTCTTTTGGTTTAGCATAAATCTTCGAGTGAACAATATTACAATAGAATCCTTTACGACTTTTTTATTGTTATCTATTTTTCTTCCTGGTTTGCTTATCTCAAAATTATAAAATACTTATATTCGCATTATGGAGGAATTTTACCTTCATAACTGGCGTCTATAACATGAAACTTCTTATTTTCAGTCTAATTTTTAACATTTCAATCCTACAGCCCTTTTCTGAATATTCTAAATTTATCAGAACACTCGCTGTTTTGTGGTATCTCTTAACCATTATATGTTCGCACCAAGTTGGATTGTTAAGTGAGCAAATGCAAATAGTTACTTTAACATTTGCTTGCCATCAAAGGCAGCCGTTGTGAACGTCGGTTTTCACCATTGTAAAGTGTCAAGTTGAGATAGAGTAAAGATTAAACTTACAATAATTTTACAAGGACTTACGGTAGCTACTTTTAAATTATCCTTCGGCCACTGATGCTTTCCATCGGGTACTCGATGGCTCTTCACTGTCAACACTAATCAGACAAATTGCTAAGAAGAAGCGAAACTCAGACAGAATAAACGAATATTCTATTACCTATATGAAGTATTAAGTAGATACATTAACATTCGTTTATAGAGAGGGATGCCTAAGTGCTATACCTTGTTATTTTAAATAAGATTAAAAAAATGTGTAAAGAAGAATGGATGGATTTTGTAGTTCACAACTATCTTGGTGCATTTAAAATTATGTTTTTAAATTCGGCATTTGATAGATGCAATTTTTAAAATCATTGCTTTTTATAGTTAATGTTTATATTTTTCAAATGAAATTCGACCAGCTCCCCTGCCTACTCCGAGATGTTAAGCATGTATGACCGTGAACGGGTTTTGCGTTCGCAATGTAAAGGCTCTAATTGCGACCATACCGACCACCTAGCCACATTCTACGTGCGCCGAGTAAGTTTGCTTAATGTTGTAATTTTTATAGCACTAATTTGTACTTACATGCATGATAGATTGTAAATATTGTTGATTTAATTATGCGAAAAAGGCTAGTATGCTTTGACGAATAATAATTATCATTATGTATAATCACTTTAGCTTTTAGATATTTGCACTTGGTTGGTGCTTCGTTATAACTATGCATTTGACAATTTAATAAAATGGTGTCTAGCTTAGCTTCTTTTGTTTGGAATACTTTAAATATCTGTATGTCCTGTATGATTTGAGTCGCACTATAGTTAGGCGATCTAGCGTTCTTTGAACGCATATGTATAATTATGGATATTTATGTGTTCTGCGGCCGTAAGCATAAGGTTTTAATTACTGATGTATTTATTTATAATTTGGCTTTAGCGATCCCAATCTAATGCTGGAGCAGGTTCGCAGAAAGATACTGATTCGAACAGCAGCTCTGCGGAGACTGAAAAAACTAATTCGAAAGTGACGACAGACGTTAACGGTATCAAAGGTTTGTTATTAGATATCATAAAATTCGTATATCTTTTAAATTAAATGTCCAGTGTCCAAATTCAATTTTTATAAATTTTTAATTTAATTACCAACAATATCAATTTTGTAATATATGCGTAGTTTTCGCCAACTGGGAAAGTGATACTGTGTTCTGGTCTTGAGTTAGAATTTGCGAATACGCATATGCTATTGGCATGACGCAAACTTTGTATAAAAGATGGGATTTAGCCATAAAAGTTTTCGGACTGAAAACCGATAGGCACTAGTTAGTCAGCTGGATAAGTTTAGCATGAACTTCACTGAGCCCAATGGGATATAACTATCATGTATCATGTGAAGCCTCAAATTCGATTATCCTTCGCAGTAGCACAGTGTTAAATGGGTATTGATGGAATGAAAGCATGTGTGACAAATACGAAGGGCAAGTTTGGGCTTCTGAAAGAAACCATGGCCACTTGCAACTGAACAGATAGTTTTTGTCAGCCTTGGTTAGTGGACTATCAATGAGAAGGAACATGCAGATTATAAACCATCCATAATAGGAACGGGCGATCTAGTGCACTTTCACAGCCAACAAATAACTATAAACAATATCAACTGTAATAAATCTATATTGCATCTGCCGTTGCGAAGTTTCAAAAGGGTCGCTCTGTCTGTTAATGCGTTCACGGTGGATAGGCGAAATCAGGCTACTGCAAACATCTTCATTTTTTATTCTGCCTCTTTTCCTTATCTTTTCTATTCCCAATATAAAATTAACGCTCTTTTAGATGCTACAAATATGGCAAATTTTGATCACATCAATGATCCCAATTTCGGATTTCCAAATGTCAAATTTAGTTCAAGTAAACTACCATCAATTAAACTTATGCTAGGTTCTAATGTCAGCGCATTTAATGAGTATAAATTGAAACAAATTACAAAGAAAGAAGGTCTAGCACATACGACGGCTAGCTTATAAATCGATATAAGTTGCGTATCCGAAACTAGAATGCAGGATCCGTAGTCATTTATGGAGAAACCCGAGTTTCTCACTCTGCCCTAAAGGTCGTGTATCTATTACATCTGTACGTGCAGTTTTATTATACGATAGAGAAATTTGGCCCCGTGCAGTCGACGAACGTTTAAGAAACATAATTCATAAAGATTAACAACAACAAAAAAGCAACGCTTACATTCGGAGACGAAATTTAGGAGAAGTCACCGATTGATCCTCGTTAGAAAAACAAGTAATAATGTGGAGATATTTACCTAGGTACTACACAGAAATGAGCCAGCCTAGGCCTTTACGTTATGGATAAGTAATTTTTAAGGCCATCGGCAACTTACATTCTTCGCGGTTTTCACTGTATCGCATCAAAACCTGACAGTTAACTCAATCCAATCAGGAAAAGTAAGCTAAGAATATGATTCTACTTCAATTCTGCAACAATTATGCCACGATGCTCGTTTCGTTGCCTTATCGTGCATGGTTTCTAACCAAGAACTAATGCGCTCGTAGACCCGATCTTAGCAGACGAGTGTTTTTTACACTATCGAATTTGACTGCAGTTGTCTTTAGCTATTTCTGTCCTTTCAAAATCTGTCCATCTTCTTTCTTACGCCAATCTGTCGCTAGGCGAGAGAATAATATTCTGCTGTGCAATCAAATTAAAAATTTATGTCAAACGTGATCGAGCCCGCGCAGTTTATGAAAGTGTATTTATTTGTCTAACGCAGGAACACCTAGGCTGCTCCAAAGATACGGATGCCAGTGTTGCCTATCTGTCGTAGGAAACCTATTTAAATTATGCTTCTAAAACAACTGTCGTGGAATGTCCATAAGTGTCAAGACTTCGACTCTAAAAACCAGGTTTTACTAGCATGTAACAAAGCTGCATTTTACAGACGCATTATAAACGTGAACTTTAAGGCAGTGTGAAATTCTCCCATTTGTTCCTAAAATTTGGAGATCGTAGAATGCTAATGTAACTTTTGCGATTCTCAATTAAACAATCATTGATTGCGTAGGCGGCATTAACAATTCTTTTAATCGAGTTTGCGAGCTTGAAGTAAGAACCAATCCCATTATATTTAACCAGTCGTCGAGCAACATAACATAACTACTGCCAGTCGCAACTCAATGACGCGTTTCGACCTTACATGATCATCATCAGTGCACGACGGCAAAATGACTAGCGAGGATCAAACCGCATTGAATATATATGGAAATCAAATTTAGATATGCGGCTCTTACCTCTAGCAGTCTCGCATACATTGAACTTGACTGGATTATTGCTTTGCATATATATACAATGCGGTCTGATCGTAACTAGTCAGTTGGCCGTCGTACTCCGATGAAGGTCTAAACGTGTCAGTGCGTGCGACTGGCGGTAGTTTTTCTATGTTGTTCGACGACTGATTAAATACAATGGGATTTTAAGATTCTTATATTCAGCGCATTACTCTTAATGCCTGAGTTCTTGTTACAACTACCAAGATATGTCAGCCTGTAAACTTTTTAAAAATCTTCATCTTGAAGTAGTAGAATGGAAGTGAGTGATAGGCGATCCTGTGGTAGTAGCGGATGCGGATTTTATACCGAAAGACAGCCAATATATCAAATGTGGTCAGGGAAAAATCTAAGTTCTCGAATAAAAATGCAATAACAAACGCAAAGTAATTAGCGTCTAATTTGTCACCGTAGATAGCGTTGGCGCTTGCATTCATAGCGTATAAAAGTCTATTGTTCATAATGACATATATTAAAAACTTGAACAGTGGGATGGCGGACTTCTTTGACGTACACCACTGCGAGTAATAAATTTGTGCGATAATTCAATTTTGGCCTTAATGCGCCAAAAGTGTTTGTGTAGACGGCGCGTATAATATTGAATAGAACATTGAGATACACCGAGCCAAATGCAAAGTTGAAGTCCAGAGAGACGCCTATTGGAAAATAACAGTGTTGATGTCGCTGTCCAAGAACTAAAAATAAGGTAAAAGTATTATCTAAATAACCGCATCCTGGCCGGAGTACGTCTTAATCTACTAGTGTGTGATCCACGCGAAACGCTGAAACGGCGTAAGCTAGTTGAAGCGAATTATATCTGTTGTTAACTTACCCCGAGCAAAAAGCACGATCTCCTCATTCCATATTGTAAGAAACAATTTGTCAACGTCGCAAAAATTATGTCGCAATCATCTTTAAATAAGGTTGGAAGCAGATTATCATGGCTTGCAGCTTTGTAATCTTTAATCGATAAGATTGCATTCCGTATTTCTAACTCGAATGGTTGATTGATATCTACAAACCACACTATTCTTTAAATCAAGTTTGCGAGATTGAAGTAAACACCAATCCCATTGTATTTAACCAGCCGTCGAACAACATAGCTGGCGGTAGTTTTGTTATGTTGTTCGACGGCTGGTTAAATAAAATGGGATTGATGTTTACTTCAAGCTCGCAAAATTGATTTAAAGAATCGTTACCACCACCTGCGCAATCAATTATTGTTTAGCTACACTATTAATAAATTAGTACCTTCGGGAATCGGGGCTGATGCAGGTGCTTTGAAGTATTTGGTCCTCATATCAAGATAACACATTTTATTGGTTAATAGATTGTTGTTACAGTTACTTATCGTTTTTCTAACTTCTAATTTTCTCTGGCCTGTTGTGCAAATAAGTTGTAACAAACATCGGCTATTACTTTCTGCGAAAGCTTTTTCGTTCTGGTTCAAAAAAATCCAGATCAACTTCCAGATTGTGCTTAAATTGGTGTCTAATTGCTCAATGAGTATTATTAAAAGCCAAACAAGTCAGAATTTGGCGAATAGTTTCGAAAATGTTCCGACTTTCAGGAGAAAAAAATAGCAATTATATTGTAAAACGCCTTGTGGCACGACGCTTTATATTACGTTTAAAGTTAGTGCTAATCAAGTATAATCTTTTCTCTGTACAGTTATCCAACATTTGTTTCTTATTACCGTTGATTATTCAGCCTAATGTATATTTTCCACCTATGCCTAACTTCAGCATTCATTTCACACAACCAAGACTTTATCTGAACATCTTATTCTTGGAAAGCTTCCTTGCTGTCATCTGTACTGCAAACCGAATGAGAAAATACAGGTATATCTCAAGAGAACTTTGATTAAGAATTATGACATTGACCACATTAATAATATCTAAAATACCGTTATCGATAGATTCAGAAGAGGAAAGAGAAGGAAATGAGGTAGAATTGGAGATAAAGGTGCCTGTAGTAGCCTGATTTCTTTAATATACCCTGCACGACTCAGCATATAAGACGACAGTTTTTATAGTGTGTGACGGCCGATGCAGTATGTAATCATTATAATTAGTATCGTTCAAGTATCGTAGGGCGTAATACCGTCTCCTACGGAGGAGTCGCTAATAAGCACTAAATGAATGTACGCGAGATTATAATTTCCGTTCATGCTGTCTTTGGTTTATCCTTTTGGTCATAATTGAAACAATTTGTTACTAGGTGCGCAACACCTAATACACAATTGTATTGTGACCGGGCCAAACAGGACTAAAACAGAAAACATAACAATGGCGAAACAAATTTATAAATTCTATTGAAGTATTGCTTGCTGAGTACGGAAGCATAGTTTTTTAGGTTGGTTAACTTTACCATTCTGTGTTGATCAAGTTATGTGTCTAGATAGCCTATCTCGCTGCAACATCAAATAATCGCTCGCACACAGGCATATCAATCCAAATATTTAGATGTTTATATACATAAACATAAATATTATTTATGACGTGATACGGTGAAAGCCACAAGGAAGCTGTATTGCTGATGTTGCCTTGCCCTCATGCTGACTTGGCAATAATGGTGTTGTGCAGAGGTTTATTTTCTCTCACTTCTGAGTTATCTTGATAAATATACTCATTGTAACTAGGTACTCTTTCTCTTAAATCTCACTTATAATTGATGTCGAAATTATTTTTGTCATTATATATATATATATCGATTCTTATGATTATATGTCAATGAAACCTTAGTCACTTTTGCCTGCTCATGATGATGATGTATATATATATATATATATATATATATATATATATATATATATATAAACACACACATATATATATATATATACATAACACACACATATATATATAAACATATATATATATATATATATATATATAAACATATATATATATATAAAATTTATCGACGATGCTGGTGATATATTCGTCTTTTGAATAAGGGGAATGTTTATTCTCACGCCTGAATTAACAAACGCATTATGCATTTTACAGAAGTGCTTTTGTTCCATGTTACCAGCTGAACTACTGGAAAAATAGAACATTAAATAATTTTTGTAGAACAGAAAGTGCTTGCAACTGAGAGGGTTGTTTCGAATCAGTTATTAAACCTTTTCACAGAATGGGAACACAGGAAACTGATGCCATTTGTAAGAAGGATACCTACATTGAATGCTTTACCGGAGGCGTTGAGATCCAGTATTTTGTTAAGGCCTATGGTTTCAATGAAAGGAACTAATAAATTTTTGTGTCTGTAAATAAGGGAGGATTTTCAAAATTTAAAGCTCAGTGGAAAAAAAATCTTAATGAAAATAATTTATAAAAGAATAATAATTTACACTGTTAGTTAGAGGTGTATAAGCGTATTGTTGAAATAAAGGGAGCGAATTTGGAAAACAATAACGGCCGTGTCGATCGAAATATTAATCAACAATTTTCAGGAAGAATTTCGGGGTGAGTGTCTTATAATTATTTCATTGGAAATATAAGAATCTAGTAATAACGAATTCACATCATTCGGCGCAAAATGCTTTGAGGAACTTACTGTGCGAAGCGCAGTTTAAATGATTACTTTGTGTGTGTTTTCAGATATTTTATTCAATTTTCATACAGTCTAGGAGTGGGTTGAGCTTTGGCTTAGATTATGGCCGATATGTTTACTTTGGTTCTTTCCGCCAGGTTACCGAGACAACTTTCGTTAATGGCTAGACTGCAGAAACGTTATACCTATATTATTTTGGTTGTATACTGTTATTCGCTATGTTGAACACTTGATCACGCAACATCGTATTCTTACTAACTAGGATACTCATGACTGAGCATGCATCGGTGAGAATCTAACGGTAGGCACAGTTATTTTTTAGAGGCCAGATAAGTTTTTTCAAAAAGACAAGCTCTTTTGGAACTCACCGTGTGGAAGACACAGATGGCCATTTATATATGCGTGTAGGTAGGTTTGTTTAGGGATCACAGTTTGTCTCGTCAGAAATATTTTGGGTTTTGAGTGAATATGGAATCGAAAATCTAACAATGATAATGACTAGCATAAACAAAATACAAACACGTTTGCTAGAAATTAACTGCTGAAAGCTCTGTAGGTAACTGTGTCCCTAGTAACATGTTGATTAATATGGAACCAAGTAAATGAGAAAATCTGCTTGGCAGAAGCATTTCGTGCTGTAGAAACCCGACTCGTATCTTGAACACATTTGTTATTTATCACGAAATGCCTACGCCATTTCTATTAATAATTTTGTTCGTGATGTGTCCGTATGATCCAAAAAAATTAGGACAAGAACAATCCTGCCTTTAACCATTTTACTAATCCTCAGGGTTTCTTAGAAGTTTTGCGAGCCTTCGCCTGCCCACTAGCCATCAGTATTAAAAACTGAAAAACAATGCAAAAATAAGTATGTATAGTAACAGATGTTCAGAAATTGTTTTAATTCTCAATTTCGGTGAACTTTAGCATAAATTGATATCCATCAAGTTGGTACCATCTTCCGACTCGGAAACCATAGTGTTAGTACCGTGTACATTTTCGGCACAATAATGTTGGTATCAGTTACTAACACAATAACCATATTGTTAGTATCCTTCAATGACTTGGTATATATATTATATAGTGTGAGTTAGCGTTGAAGTCGCATTTTCGTTGACTTTAGATGATGTTATCTTCACTATTGCAGGTTTACACATTCGTCTAGGAGATTGTACCGTCCTATTATTCCACATTCCTCTACCAAATATATAGTGGGTTAAGGGCGTAATACCGGCTCCTACTGATGAGTCGCCAGTAAGCACGAAACGAATGTGCATGAGATTATACTTTCCGTTCATGCTGCCTTTGGTTTATCCTTCTCGTCACAGCTGAACTAATTTGTTACTAGGTTCGCAACACCTAATACATACTTGCATATATATTTGCTCTTCGCAACAAACAGCATTTAACTGTAATATATTGAATTGGATGATGTCATGCTTACCGCGAAATGTGATAACTGATATCGATGAAGGCCAGAGTGTATGGTTTAACTGGAGTAACAGGTGTTCGGATATTGTTGTAATTCTCAATTTGGGTGAACTATAGCATAAATTGATATCCATCAGGTTGGTATCATGTACCGACTCGGTAACCATAGTGTTAGTACCATGTACCTTTTCGGTACAATAAATTTGGTATCGGTTACTAACACAATAGCCATAGTGTTAGTATCCTTTACAGACTCGGTATATATATTATATAGTGTGAGTTAGCGTTGAAGTCGCATTGTCGTTGACTTTAGATGAGGTTAGCTTCACTATTGCAGGTTTACACATTCGTCTAGGAGATTGTACCGTCCTATTATTCCACATTCTTTGACCAAATATATAGTGGTTAAAGGACGTAATACCGGCTCCTACTGATGAGTCGCCAGTAAGCACGAAACGAATGTGCATGAGATTATACTTTCCGTTCATGCTGCCTTTGGTTTATCCTTCTGGTAACAACTGAACTAATTTGTTACTAGGTTCGCAAAACCTAATACATACTTGCATATATATTAGTTCTTCGCAACAAAAAGTATTTAACTGGTTGTTGTTTACTTCAAGCTAGCAAACTTGATTTAAAGAATTGTTACCACCACCCGCGCAATCAATTATTGTTTAATTGTATTGTCTATATATATTTGTGTGTGGCGAAAGCTACAAACAGCTAATGTTCGTGACTGCATAGAAATTGTGTAGCCGACAATTCCAGTCACGTACAATGTATGCAAGACTACTAGATGTGAGAGCTGCATATCTAATTTTGCTTTCCATATATTTGCAATGCGGTTTGATCCTCGCTAGACAGTTTGCTGTCATACTCTGATGATAATCGAAGAAGGTCGAAACGCGTCAATGTGCTGCGACTGGCGGTAGTTTTGTTATGTTGTTCGATCCCAAGATGAGAGAATATTTAAGCGAATTTTGACAAATGCTAATATCAAATTTGTATTAGGTGTTGCGAACCTAGTAACAAATTAGTTTAGTTGTGACCAGAAAGATAAACCAAAGACAGCATGAACGGAAAGTATAATCTCATGCACATTCGTTTCGTGCTTACTGGAGACTCATCAGTAGGAGCCGGTATTATATCGTTGCGTACTCGGTGGAGTATGAATCAAGACAGAGTTTAGATGAAATGTTTAACCGAGACGGGTTGATGCCTAATTGGCCACTGTTTGTACAAACGTATTATGATGCACGGGTTCAAGAGATAAATGAATGGAGGCGATCGGAAAAGCTGCATATATTTTACTGATAAAAATTCGGCATCTCTGGATGATGATTGTGTTTTGCTAACGATTATATGTAATTCATCCGTTAGTTCATAGGATGTGAAGGATTTGTCTGGCGAATTTTTCAGCATTTAAACCTGTTTTAACGCCGTCAAGCACTTCAGAATATGGCTAATTTGAAATTAGTTTAAATGTAAATGCGATTATTCGCCAATTTCTTTTTCGGCAGAGACACAGCCGTGTGCGATGATAAATTGCTGCTATCCTGTGATGTTGCGGAAGCCCTACCAGACTAGAAGGGTGTAAAATGTTGTTGGCCTTTGCAAGGTTCCACAAAGGCAAACTTGTTCTCGACGGTTCAAAGGTGTACACACTGATGCTCGACCGTTCTGGTTAATCCTTTGAAATGGTAGTAGATTGGGACATCCATACGCTTTCCTGTGATTTCAGCACCATTCCAGGTCAAGGCTGTACAACAAACGAAGCGGAAGAATCAACACTCGAGTTTAAAATAGTCGTAACAGCAGCAGAGGTGTCTCGAATCCTGCACTTAGCCTAAAACTTATCGTAGTAAGTTATTTTCTTGTACAAATCGCAGAATTTTATCACAAAACTCAGCGACGTAAACAAGGCAATTAAGTCGGGGACCACTGATGCTGCCGATAATTGGATGAAAGCGCTTATATTTCCTTGTGAAACGACCTATGCGCTTAGTATAATTTATGTCATTGCCAGCTGAACGTCAGATGGCGTTAATCCATGGCAAAACTTACATGCTGACCGGTTCTGTTTGGCTACTGCTTAATTTATAATCGGTAACAAATGTTAGTATAGAACGACGATTACCTTGGTTTAAGCACGATCAGGGTAGGCCAAGAATATCCCGCATTTCAGGCTATTAAGGCAATTCTGATTGAAAGCCGGAAATGACAAATTTTTTTAGCGGCAATGTCAATGTAGAGTAGTCATAATTTTGACAGCTGTCACATGGTTACGAGGAAAGGTCGTCTCATTAAACAAGAGCCACCTAAGTGTTGGGTAATCTGTAGAAGTCATTTGGCAAATAGGGAGGAGAGAAAATATGCTGTACTCGGCATCTGGTCCATCGTTTTCCACTATAAATTGGTGAACTAGTATTCATTTTAGCTCACAAATAACAGTGACAAATTTTGCATGCTTAGCGTAATTAAAATGTAAGTTTCTAATAAAAGTATTGCTTAATTAGTAGTAATCAATATTATACCAAGTTTAAATCCAACTAATGTTTGTTTATATACATTTTAATGTTGCATAATGAAAATTTATTTTTTGCTAGTTGAAAAAGCGAAACCTGAAATTTCTGTTTAATTTAATAATTTAAATTTTCTATCAACAAGCGGATAACATTTTGTTGCATTTTAAAGGTGGCTGGGCAATCGTGATTGGTGTGATTACCATCGTGGTATAAGCTATTCTCCAGTAGTGTCTAGATTGATTGCTCCGATTATCCTATATAGTCCGAGCGCTTCGTTTGAATCACACACTAGAGAAGAACAAGCCGCATACCAACCCGGACGGTTTTGTTTATATAATATCTTTACCTTAAGAGATGTTTTTGAACAGCGGCATGTATATCGCTGTCCCACAGCAGCCGTCTTTCTAGACTTCAACGGTGCATTTGACTCTGTGGATCGCAATATTTTATTCGATATTTTATTGAAAAGTGGTGTGACCACAAAAATTCTAAATATTATACGCGCTCTTTACAAAAAAACTTCTTGTCGCGTAAAGGTCTATAATGAATTAACGCACAACTTTACTACCAGCAGTGGTGTTTGTCAAGGCTGTCCACTTCCCCCCTTGTTGTTTAATTTTTTAATAGATGTAATTATGAAAAACACTGTTCAAAACGTTCAGGATGCAGGTGTTGAAGTTTTTACAGGCGGTAAATTAGTCGATCTTGACTATGCAGACAATATCGCACTATTATTCGGCAATTGAGACTCTGCTCAGGCCACCTTGAAAGGATTACCTGGCGTTGTTTCGTCTTTCGGTATGAAATTTGCAGCCTATAAGTTTAAGATACTTCCCAGGATCACACACCACACTCCAATTCTGCTATTTCAGAGTAAATGTTTGGACATAATTGACAGGTTTACGTATCTTGGCAGCGTTATCAATGACTCAGGCAATTTGTCTGACGAGGTGAATATGAGCATTGCGAAAGCTAGAGTAACCTTCTCGAACCTTCGCCCTTTATGCAGAAACGCGAGTATTTTACTCTACCGTAGATGTCGTGTTTAAAAGGCATCTGTACGCGCAGTTTCATTATACGCTAATAAGCCTTGGCCCCTCAGGATTAATGATTTTAGACGCTTACATATATTCGACCATCGTTGTTTGAGTAGCATAGCACATGAAAAATACCAACAACGAATAACCAACGCTAACATCCGTAGACGTATTTTTTGATCGGCCAAAAAATGCTCCTCCTTAGGAAAACAAATAAATGTCCATCAAGTACGTTGGCTGGGTCACGTTTTGCGCATGCCCCTGATTCGATTGCCAAATAGAGAACTATTCTCTGACCCAGCGCCAGAATGGCGTAAGAAACAAGGTGGGCAGATTTTGACATGACAGCAACAGCCAAAGCCAACTACATAAATATTGAATAGTAAAGGGCTCACTCTTCTGCCAGGATGGGGACCGCGCGAGCATCCCAGTTCTCGGTTGTAAACCCTGCGCGATAAGATATCGAGTCGATTTCAGTAGCGATATCGTTGCAGATTTCTAACAGAATCATGTTCATAAATTTCTTCTCTTAGTAGGACAGAATTAGCTGCGCGGTTTGGTGTTGTCTATGACGTGATACATGGAAACTTGCAAGGATTGCTGTATTGCTGATATTACCTTGCCTTAATGCTTACCTGGTAATAATGGTATAGTTTAGAGGTTTAGTTTGCTTCACTTCTGTTTGTTATCTAGATAAATATACTCATAGAAACTAGTTGCTCTCTTTCATAAATATCACTAATAATTTTGAGGACATAAATTATTATTTTGTCGTTATTTATAAGAAGGTTTATTATTTATTTTGTTTCGCCTTTGGACAAATCGTAGATAAACATTAATTACTATTGGCTTTTGTATGTCTGGCCATAGTGATGATGATGATGATGATGATGATGGTAATTTTGATGATGCTTTACATTCTTAAAGCATAGGTGATTTGCCTTAATTTGAAGTTGAGTGGGCGAAAATTCTATGATTGTTTTAAATTCAAATGCAATAGTTTTTATTCGTCGGTAGGCAACGATAAGTGAGCGTATCATAGAATGTTTAAATAAACAAACATTCTTGTAAAATAGCATGTTGAATAAAATTCCTAGCGTAGATAACAAAAATAGAGGCTTAAATAATTATGCTTTTTCGGTCATTTCAAATGATATAGTACGGTGGTTAGGCGTAATTTGTAAACCTGTAAACTGTTATGAAAAATGTTTTAAAAATTATATACTTAAAACCGACCAACAATTGAAGATGCGGGTTGTGATAAAAACTTTCAAATAAAGTTCGCAAACTTCAGACTCAAAGTTGTTTCGTTTACTTTAACAAGTGGCACAATGTAGAAAAATTTCGTCTGTCCAAGGTGCCGAAACGTACCACAGGCGACGCAAAACTTGTTGATGAGGATCAGCTGAATCAGCCCGCTGCATAATTTTTAGGCAGCCAGAAGCGTAAAATTTTGATGTTTTTTGCCACACGTATACCAAATATACAATATCAAAGTGTGCGGTATCTTCACTTTTGTAGCCTTTTTGTTGTTTGATTGTAGAACTTTTATACATGTGATGAAAGCTGCAAGAATTTTAATTTTTGTGACTGCATAGAAATTGTGCAGCCAAAATTTTTCGTCGTGTACAATGTATGCGAGACTATTAGAGGTGAGAGCCGCATATATAATTTTGCCTTCCATATATTTATATATATATATATATATATATATATATATATATATATATATATATATATATGCGTTGCGGTTTGATCTTTGCTAGTCAGTTTGCCGTCGTACTCTGATGATGATGGTAATGGAAGGCCGAAACGCGTCAGTAAATGTGACTGACGGTTGTTGTGCTATGTAGTTCGACTACTGATTAAATATAATGGGATTGGAGTTTATTCCAAGCTCATTAACTTTATTTTAAGAATTTTTACCACCACCCGCGCAATCGATGACTTTTTAATGGTATTATCAATATATGTGGCGAAAGGCACAAAAAATGATCTTCGTGAATGCATTTAGATTGTGCAGGCTACGTTTTGTGCGAGAATACAATGGATGAGAGCTGTCTGTCTAACCTTCCTTACATTACATGTGCATTTCGGTTTGGTCAAAGTTATTAAATTTGCCGTCGTTCGTGATGAAAAGCATATAAGTTTTAAAACAAAGTTTTGGAGCTTGCCATAGACATCAATCCCCTTGTTTCTAACCAGCCGCATAATATAGAAAAACTACCGTACTGATGTGTTTCGTTCTTTCGTGATCATAATCATAGTGTGATGGAAAACTAACCAGAGTGGTTGAAACCACAGTGAAAACATGTGGAAAGCATAATTAGATATGCAAGTCTCACTTGAAGTAGTCTCGCATAATATTTGAACTGGACTGGTAATGTTGACTGCAGAATTTCTATCGGGTCATGACGATTAACTTCTTGCAGATTGCGCAAATGCATATAAGTTATCATTGACTCGGCGGGTTTTGATAAGAATTGTTTAAATCAAGTCTGTGAGATTGAAATGAACACCATTCCTTTGTATCTAACCAGAAGCACAACATAGTGGAACTAATGTTAGTCACTCGCACTGACGCGTTTCGACCGCCCATGAACATCGTCAGTGTATGACGGCTAACTGGTAGCAAGGATTAAATCGCAACGAATATACACGGAAAGACAAATAAAATATGCTGATTCCATCATTAAACAATAATTGATTGCAAGGGTGGTGGTAAAAATTCTTTAAATCACGTTTGCGAGCTTGAAGTAAACACCAATCCCATTGTATTTAACCAGTCGTCGAACAACACAACAAAAATTCCCCCAGGCACAACGCACTGACGCGTTTCGAGCTTCCGTGATCATCATCAGAGTACGACGGAAAACTGACTAGTGAGGATCAAAGCGCATTGCATATATATGGAAAGCATAATTAGATAAGTGGCTCTCACATCTAGTAGTCTTACATAAATTGTACGTGACTGAAGTTGTCGGGTGCACAATTTCTATGCAGTCACGAACATTAGATGTTTGTAGCTTTTGCCACACACACACAAACATATATATATATATATATATATATATATATATATATATATAGACAATACAATAAAACAATTGATTGCGAAGTGGTTTTAACAACTCCTTAAATCTTGTTTGCGAGCTTGAGATAAACACCAATCCAGTTTTATTTAACCAGTCGCATATCTAATTTTGCTTTCCATATATATATATATATATATATATATATATATATATGCAATGCGGTTTGATCCTCGCTAGTCAGTTTGCCGTCGTACTCTGATGATGATCATGGAAGGTCGAAATGCGTCAGTGCGTGCGACTGGCGGTAGTTTTGTTATGTTTTTCGACGACTAGTTAAATACAATGGGATTGATGTTTACTTCAAGCACGCAAACTTGATTTAAATAATTGTTACCACCACCCGCGCAATCAATTATTGTTTAAAAAAAATGGGATTGATGTTCGTCTAACATTCACATTTTTTGTTTAGGTAAATATCTAATGACGAGCGTGCGAAAAAATTTTTAGAATACAACACTCCAGTTCATACAAATCCTTATAGCATATAAAACGTGTTGTGAGGGAAAAATGAACATGATACATGCTTAAGACTTAGATCACTTAGGCTCGCCCAGGAACCAAAATATCAACATATTTACATTGAAAAAATTTAAGAATTCGCGTATGTGCCTTCTATTTCAGCCTTTATAGTTTGTAATGCAACTACTTCGAAATACAAGCCTCAATGATGGCCAAATCATTTATGTTTCTTGAACACCCAAATCACTGCTCAAATGCAAATAGCATTTAGAAGTTCGCAATCTTCGAAAACGCTTATATTCATGATTAATGCACGTACAGACGACTGGCCTGAAGTTAGTGTAATTTAATTCCTAAGTTGCCTAATTTTTATTTCTCATGTATTTTAGAATTTCTTATCGGTTTGGAATTTAAATAATAAAAATATGCCATACGTTTGATGAGGAAAAAACACAGAACAAACACTTACGGAATGGAAACAAGTATGTTTTTGTCTTTGACAATTATGAAAATATGAGATGTGAAGAAATGCTATTTTTCAAAAAAACGACTACTGCTATCATAACAGTTGGCTGTATAAAAAGGAGAAATGAATATCACGGATAATTTATAAAGTTTATTTAAATTTAATTGTTCATCTTAAAGATTATGTATTTTGTTGAATCATCACGATTGAAGAAATAAAACGAACTAAATATTGGACTCGATTTAATTAATTCTGTTTTGTTCAAAAGATTAGGAATTATTATTTTTTTAAATCATAAACAGAAACATTCTTTGTGTTCTTCAAATAGAGTTTCCCAGTTTGAGATAAGCACCAATCTTTTTTGTATCTAAGCCGTCTCACAGCATAACATACCACTGGCAATGATTGATTAGTTGTGTTTACTTTGCACTGATTTACAAGTTAAGGCCTTTAAAGAGAGAGAGAGTGGTTAACATTCTGTGTTATTCACAACACGGATCGGGTAATTATCCAATACACAGAATCCAAAGAATAGATTTATTTTAAACAAAATTTAGGTTAACAATAGACCATTCACGCTGTCCATTTTAAAAATAAATATGCATATTTATAGCAGCAACTCGTAGGGCATAAGTCGAAAATGCGGTTTTTGAATCAATGCCTAAAATATCCCATTACTCTAAGTGGTTTAATTCTACTTTTCCATTACATTTAACTGCATTTGGCGTGTTTCTCAGACATGAATTTGGTGTAAATATTAATAATGCGTTAGTTCGTGATAAATTTGAACTCATTACGAAGGAAAGAGAAGTCGGTTGGTTTGCTAGCTTATAGAATTCAATAGAGAGTAAAAAAATTAATTTTAATTAATCCTATAGGAAATATGCCAACAATGGAACCTCATGGAAATGAGCTCGAAGAGCTTAAACGTGGTTTGAACAGGGCAGTTCGAAATGAGAGATCACACAGAAATGGGATCATTATGGAAGCTATAAAAACCATGCAACTACTTTGAGATACGCTTAAAATTAAATTTTAATTAGATATGGACACAATTTACCTGATTTTCGGATTGCGTACCGAAATGTTTGAATCCACTGTCATCATGATTTTCCCAAATATTTCGATCTCCGGGTATAGAGGTCTTTTTCAATGGCAAACACATCACACACTAAGTTGACAATCAATATGTCAAGTGGAAATATAAGTTTAAACTGCCCCATTTATACTTGTTGTTATATCTCTTAAGCATAGCGTTTTTTTAAATGCTAGGAAAGTGTATGTCAAATTTGCTTGTGTATATTTCAGCATGTATACACTCTTCACAATGAAATTACAGTGATTTAATGACAATTACTGACAACTCACTAGATAAGCGTACGTCATGCCTGTGTGTATATGTTCTCGTTTGTTTTGGATTGAGGAGTAATCAGTTAATACACGTGGACACAATTGTTTTAACCCACGAAGATCATAAATATAATTATAAATATTAAGTTCAACGTCTCAGAAACGATTGCGTATTATTGCCTGTTTAATAGCAGATAAAGTAGGAGGTACGAATCTAATGAGCCAATCCGATTATTATAATACAATGTGAGAATTATTAATCAAAAACATAGTTGCTGGTGAGGAAATGGATTCGGCACGTGGTAACACTCCATACAAAGAGATACAGTTACGCACAGACTGTGTGATTTGGCTAAAGTCCGTAATCCTGGTAACCATTAAGAATTATTGTCATTGTCCATCACTTACCAAAATATACTATTTGTAATTTTCTGTATCATAGAATAAGAAAATATTCCAACTACGTAGGCCATACTTGGAAGAATTCGTATCAATTGGTTAAATTGTTAATAAATGTGCACTTGCTGAAAGTGATGGATTGGTGAGCTTAGATGTAGTATCTATGTACAAATATCTACCGATACCTGAAGCCCTACTTTGTTTTAATTGTTTCCTTGTTGATCACGCGTTAATACAAGAAGAAAACAAAATGGCGATAAGACACATTATGGAAAGGGAGATTATATGCATGTCCTCTACTTATTTTAAATTTAGGAAACAATCTTATAAACAAATTGGAGGTGTCCCAAGGGGCACAATTTGTCGGTTCCAACAGCAAACATCTTTATGCATTATTTGAGAACCAAATGTTTAGTTAAGACGCGACTGGAGCTTAAATTTAACAAGTGATCTGGAACCATGATGAGGACAAAATGTTTAAATTCTTAAATTGAACGAATGAAATGAGCGAACTTCAGTTTATGATTAAAACGGACACATTAGATGAATTAAAATTTTTCTATGTCAAACTAATTAGAAATGTTCAGAAACTAAGAGATATTTAGAGTGCAGCAACAAACTTTGGAATTCTTATTAATTTTAAGTTATTTCATAATTATCGGATGAAAACCAGTATTTTAAATTAATTTACGAATAAAAAATAGCATGCTTGGAATACGACAGAATGCGAGAAATTTTTTTTTCTAACGGTTAATATTTTATGTTGATGGAACCAAGAAGGTTGAATGAAAGAACATAAAAATTAAAGATAAATGTCGTAAGTAAAATTAACGTTGAGTTGACGTACACGAAATATGATAGAGCGAAAGCAGATAGTAGGATCACAATATCACAAGATTTAATGCAGTGGACTACAATATACGAGCCGTTTTGAAACAGAGCTTTTCTCTGATCAATAAACGCCTCAACCTAAAAGGAAACAATTAATCTCCAGATACATCAGAAATGTATGGAATCCAATGTTAAGACTGTTAGATTCATGCATCTTCGTGAAAATGTTAACCCAATTAAGGTAAAAAGAGGATAACACAAAACTTCATGTCAGTATATAAATATTACAAGACCTGATTTGATTGTCATTCATTAGAGACTAGAAGTAAAAGTAACTAGGGCTATTGGAAACGCAACGCGATAAGCAGTATTAACAAAATGTCAAAATTGGTTAGGTAATTTGTTGAAATATTTCTTAAGATAATATTATAATTGTAAAAGAAGTTGCTAATCGCTAATTTCGATTTATAGCATGTCATTAACCAATGGTAGGAAAAGACGATCGCGTGAATTGGAATTGTAATATCACTCCAGTAATGATTTAAAATAAGTTTATTTATAAATATATATATATATATATATATATATATATATATATATATATATATATATATTGAAAACCAAAAAAAACTGAAAATGTAAACGAAGATAATATGAATAAAGGGAACGACGAAAAGTTTGCACTACATATTATTGAAACCTCTTCAGATATAGCTAATTGCGAAATGAAACAACAGAATTGAGTTAGCCACCTAGGACATTTTGTAGATAAAATAATGCAACTGGATTTATGCAAGTGGAGAAAGCATGCTTGGACATTGAGACTAAACTGGATGTGATGTAAACAAATGATTGATCACTCTCTGAATAAATTTTCATATTTTTCTTCCTTTCAATATAAATATAATATATATATATATATATATATATATATATATATATATATATATATATATATATGGATTAATTTGTGTATACTTGAACAGAAAATGGGGAAGAAACAGTTCTTGTATCTTATAAAATGTCTTTATGTTCCTGCCCATGGAAAGGGTACTATGAATTATATTAAGGCTCACATTCCAAATGTATTATATACAATATGTTACTTAGCAATTTTCGATATAAACACAAGTAGATTCAACGAGCGCTTATATATTAAAGAAACAATCAGTTAAAATGAGACTGCGCAGTAATAAATTTACGGGAAACGGCTTGAATGTCATTTCGCTTTTGCTTTACTAGTTTGTGTTTATATTGCTTGATAAGCTGTATACTGATGAAGGAGCAGGAAACATTTGCTCTAAATTTAGAACTGAGATTTATCCTGGTTTGTGACTACATAGATCAGATAAATTGTGAAATAAAAGACAATCACATAAACTGACGCGTTTCGACGTTCCTTCATAACCAAAAAAGCACAAAAAAGTTGATTGACGAAGATCAAATCGCAATGTATGTTTAAATTATTAAAAATCAGATATACGACTCAGGCTTTAAGTTGTCTCGCGCAAAAATTTATTTGACCGGAAATGTCGGCTGACAAATGTTTATGCAGTCCGGAACAAAACTTGTGTGACGCTTTAGCGACAATTATTGTCGCTTGTGTGGATGTTGATAACGACTTATTAAATTATGTATGTGATGCTGAATCGCACAATCAATGTTTTACTCCTATTAATGTTCATCACCAAATCATGACGACAGTCCTACAAACTGGGATTCATCCAAAAAGCATATACAAAGGTGTAGGAAATCGGATAGACGGTTCTTACTCATTGTAGTCACGACTACATGAAATTTGAATCGATATTTCGGCTGCGTTATTTCTAAGCTGTCACATACATAAGGTTATTGCAACTTTTTCTATACTTATATGAGCTATTTAATCTAAAAATCATTGATTGCGTGGGTGTTAATAAGAATTCTTTGAACAAAAGTTCTTGGAATTGTTTGTGGCCGAGGTCTGTCTCAGGGCGTCTCGGCCCACCAAGTGTGATTGGATTAGCTTGTGCAAAATTTGTATTTTATTGTTCAGATCTCCCAATTTTATTTATTTAGATAGCTGAATTTAGCAAATTAATTAGTATAAAGTGAAAATTTTCTATGTCAAATTTGATTAAACCAATAGCTTTAAAATATTCCCTTAAACGCTTTCATTCCACTTCATATTTATCTTCATCGTTTAATGGTTATCGATTTGTTACGTTTATTCCCTGTAATTTGAACAACATATATCAGGCAACGATGCGGGTGCACCAGTAACTGACACATACCTATGGGTATGGTCCAACCCATTGAGATGCCTATCTATTGATAGGCTGCTTGTGTTAAACAACGGCAGCCATATTTATTTTGTGCAATACGAATAATTCTAAACGACTGCCATTGCTTAGAGAAGTAGAGAATAATTTAAAAAATTAAGAATGTAAATAAAGCTTTTAACATTATAACATATATATATATATATATATATATATATTATATATATATGCTATATAAACTATATATATATATATATGCATATACTATTTTGGCAAAAGGCAAGGTTTTGGATTGACTAGGAAAAAAAGGGATTGAAATTTGGATAAATGTCACAGACATGTCAACCAAACAGGGTAACATGACTCACGTGAACTTATCAGACTTTAAAATCGCACTTTCCAATATATGTCGGAGAACATTTCGGTTGAAAATTTCTGTCATTCACTTGTACTTCTACTAAACGTAACATTTACCTTATGCCGTATTATAATTACCTAGCGGAAGCAGAATTGGCAAAGAAATAATCTCTGCTATTGCTGTTAATAAGTAACTTTGAATTTATAATTTTGTAGTAAAAGTTCATGCGTCTCACTAATTCGTGTACTTAATCCATAGATGTAACAGCACAAATGTTGAAGTAGACAAATGAAGCCAAATAGATATTAAGTTAAAATTAAATTAACGACTTAATTTAGCAGGTATTGTTAAATGAAGAGGAATAGGAAGAAAATAATTAATTAATGACATTGTTTGTGCCAAAGTTAATTGAAATTAAGTTCGCAAACTTTAAATTTAGACCAAGCCGATTATAAAAAACAGCCGCAAGAAAAAGCAAAGCTATTGAAGAATATTTGTGCAACACAGATATTCCAAATACGTCATATTTACAGGTGATTTTAGCGAGTGGGATCTGAATTGCAGCATTTAAAAATGTTCTTTTGAAATGCGAGCTTTAATAAAATTCATTGTACCCTTTTTATGTGCAAAAACAAAAAGATATTTTATCAGATATAAGAAAATTTTCTTTCGCATGGTCTTCTCAAATATCTACTCATGAACATATCTTTATATATAAGTTGGATAGCAAAACAAGATAGAAATACGTGAACAAAGCGAGTGTGAAAAATAGAAACCAATCAAATTGCGTGCGTCACATCCAGTTCAACCTCAATGCTTGTACGTGCTTCTTCTGCTTACATAAATCCGGCTGCAATTTGTTTATCCATAAGGCTTCGTATGTGGCTAGCTCCCTTTTGTTTTTGCATTTAGTAATTACTTTGAATGCTACGTCTGGAGAACATACGTGCGTTGTTTCGATGATGTGTTGAACTGGATGTGACGCACGCAATTTGATTGGTTTCTATTTTTCACACTCGCTTTGTTCACGTATTTCTATCTTGTTTTGCTTTCCAATTTATATATAAAGATATGTTCATGAGTAGATATTTGAGAAGACCATGCGAAAGAAAATTTTCTTATATCTGATAAAATTTCTTTTTGTTTTTGCACATAAAAAGGGTACAATGAATTTAAAAATGTGTTACATACTTTGCGGTTTCAACCGTATTAGTATCTAAATTTGATTTCCATATATATTCAATGTGGTTTGATCCTCGATAGTCAGTTTGCCGTCGCACTCTGATGATGATCATGGAAGGACGAAACGCGTCAGTGCATTGCGGCTGGCGGTATTTTTGCTTTGTTGTTCGACGACTGGTTAAATAAAATGGGGTTGGTGTTTACTTCAAGCTCGCAAACAAGATTTAAAGTATTGTTACCACCACCCGCGCAATCAATTATTGTTAAATTGTATTGCGTATTTGTCAGTTGTGCGTTCTAATTGAAAGATGACCAAAAGGAGTGGAAACACGTTAGTACACTGGCCTGATGGTTGTTTACCTATGCTGTGCTTCTAATTAAATAATCGACCTCAAATTGTTTACATTCAACAAAATTGAATTAAACAAAAATCAGCAACTTTAATATATACCCGTAATTACTACTTAAATCGTTATTGAACAATTTTATACCGAATAAAGAAGAATAGACAAATATTGAATCACTCTTTGGCGAAATCCCTTAATAAATCCCGATAGGTCAATATCAAACATCAAAGTTTGCGTAATGAATATTTTCTGTTTATATAAAACAGGCGGGTGCGCAGAATCAAAACGCAAAATTAAACATATTGTACTAGTAAAGGAACATTAGAAAACTGGCGCCAGACAGTCCATAAGCCACACTCCGCTTGTAATGATTAAAATGTTTAGCCGGTTTGTCAACGAATGTAGGGAAATGTGAAACATAACAAAAGACAATTGCTCAAGCCCTTACAAATATATAGTCAGCCTAATTGATGAATTGCATTTGCTAAAGTATACAAAATTAGTTTATACTGACAAATGTCTCTTTCGCCATATATATATATATATATATATATATATATATATATATATATATATAAAACAACAACACCTGACCTTAATATTCAAAAGTTTCATC
>JAQBSW010006612.1:0-47111 GCA_029291075.1 Eudiplozoon nipponicum | reverse complement strand
GGTCACAACTGAACTATTCATAAGCTCTCCATTAAGCACGAAACGAAACTGAACATCAGGTTATACTTTCCGCCTATGGTGACTTAAATTTATCCTTCTGATCATATTCGAGCAATTTTTTGCTACATTTATTTAGTTCTTCGCAACAAACAGTATATAACTGTTATATATTTTTTTAATGACGTCATGATTACCGCGGAAAGTGACAACTGATATCGATCAAAGACAGTTCTTGTATTTCCTGTTGTAATCATTAACTATGCCGAAATTTGGCATATTTGAATTCCATTTTTTTGGTAACATGAACCGAATAAGCAACCATATTTTTACTACCATGTATTTACAGGCCCTGTATACATTCTATATATTAGCGTTTCTTAGGAGTCGCATATTCGACTAATGCTGATATTTACATTGTTATATGAGATTTAACAGACCAATTTCCCCATATTCCCCACCAAAATATACTTGGGATATAGGGCATACCTCCCCCTACTGATGAGTCGCCAGTAAGCACGAAACGAATGTACACAGATTATATTTTTCGTTAATAGGTTCGCAACATCTAATACACACCTTACACATATTTCTTCTCCGCAGCAAACTAATTAATATTTATAAATAAAATTTAATGATATAATGATTACAACGAAAAGCAATAACCGGTATCGTGCAATGCAATACTATGTCGATTTTCTTGAGAAACGGGTGTTCGGAATATTTTTATTGATAATTTTGGTGAAGTTTGGCGTATTTCGAAATCTATTTTGTTTGTAACATGGCACCGACCCGACAACAACAGATTTTGTACAGTATATTGACTCGGCAAGCAGTGTTGGTTCAGTGAACGGCCTAGGCCAGCATAGTGTTGAAAGTCTTTGCCGGCTCGGTAAATATTATACATAAAAATTTGATGTCTTATTGTGAAGGACCTTACATGGATATGTCTCCACTACTGATGGTTTACACATTCGTAATGATTGAACCGTCCAATTTACCCCATTAAAAATACCTAGTCTATACTGACAAATGTTTATATCAACATATATATATTAGTGCTTATACCAAGATCGCAACCTTAATTAAAATTATGGTTGTCACCTCCCGCGCAACTAATGATCATTTAATCCAATAAATTAGTGATTCATTTCCCCTTCTATGGGTAGCGTGTTGTCAGTTCCTAAAGGAATTTTGCCTGGCTATTTTGAATTTTAGATCGAAATTAAGGCTAACCAAACAACATGTCAGAATGACTGAAAATTCTGTGTAGCATGCCACAGGTCGACTGATTTTGAAATTAAGTTCGCAACCGTGATTTACATAAGTTTTATAACAGCGCGCGTAAGCAACGACTCCTTCATGTTATAGTTCATCGAAATGAAGCTTTTCAACAATACGAATAAGTCCATTTCCTAGTAGAATTAGACGAGAATCACTGACTGCAATTAAACAAATCACGCCGGCCAGACTCATGAAAGCCACTAGTTGTGATTTGCAATCGAGCCAAACCTACAATTCGGATTGGAATAGCAACTTACATTCCGATTAGTGATCCGGTTGGAACACAGCGTATCGCTGTGCCATCATGTTTCAGTAGTTTACCACGTGAAGAACACGATAAGAAAAGATTGATGTGGTAAGCTACAAAAATGTAAAGTATATGTGTAATGTAAATGCTCAACTTCAAAAGCACACAGGTACATTTATAATTGCTTATTAGCCGAAAGATAGCCATGATAAAGTACATGCATTTGGCAAATTAAATAATCAGAAAATACTAATGATGACCTTATCACAGAAAATTAAACAGGGCAACGCTGACTTGCGCACCATCATATTTCCCTCCTGAATATTAATCATAGACAAATGTGACAAATAGAAAGTAACCAAAGGGCTGACCATACACCTAACCAAAGAGACATAATCCCAAGATCAAAATAAACAACCCACTAGTTCTATCATTTGCAATTGTAAAATAAGTGCTGCGCACCCAGTAACAAATTAGTTCAAACATGACCAGAAGGATAAGCTAAGATGAATCTCGTGCACATTCGTTTCGTGATAACTAGTGACTCATCAATAGGAGCCGGTATTGCGCCCTTTAGCCAGTAGATACTTGGTTAAAGAATATGGGATATAGGATGGTTTACGAATGCGTAAATCTGTAGTAGTGAAGCTCACGTCATATAGTCTTCGACAATGCGTCTTCAAAGCCAACACAATATATAATAGAAGTACTAAGTTTTTAAAGGGTACCAACACTATGGCTATTGTGTCAGTATCGCATAGCAACATAGTACCAAAAAAGTACATGATACCAACACAATGGATTTCAATGTATGCTATACTCCACCAAAAATGAGGATTACGACTATTTCTGAACATTAGTTACTCCAGAAAATCGATACAATCTGGCCTTGATCGATATCAGTTATCACATTTCGCGGTAATCATGACTATTTCAATTAAATATTTAAAAGTCGGATACTTTTTTGGGTCCGAGAGCGCATACATATGTAATTGTGTTTTACGTGTTGCGCACCTAGTAACAAATTAGTTCAATTATGACAAGGGTTATACAAAGAAAGCATGAATGGAAACAAATATGCACGAGATTATACTTTCCGTGCAAGCTGACTTTGGTTTATCCTTCTTGTCAAATTTGAACTAATTTGTTACTATGTGCGCAATATCTAATACACAATTGCATACATATTAGTTCTCCGCCACAAACAGTATCTAACTGTTATAGTTCTATTATTTTCCTATTATAAGTTGTTCCAGTTGCACCTAGCTCCCGTACAGCCATTAAAGTGACTGGGGTACTGCATGACAGTTTACACGACGTATTCACCAGTTCACGAGAGCTACCGCGATAGATGGCCGGTGCTGCAGATATAGCAAAGCAATCCTCTGATGTTCAAACAATATCGACAAATTCTCATGGCGAACTATTCCCTCACAGTGTAAAATTTATAACTGGCAATGTCAACTTTTTTTGTGACAAATAGCTTACAGAAAAAGCCTTATTTATACAGGCTCTACTTTTTGCAACCAAAATTCTAACTATGTTATGAATTTAGCCGAATGATCCTCCATGTGTTGCATTGCTTCCATCTGTTCACAATGAAGCTATTTGCATGCGTATTTATGCCAACCAGAGGCACAAAATGAAATAATCTGGTTTTCGTTCACAGAGTTAACGTGGTTTAGGCGTGCAATAACATCATCCACACACAAAATGATCGTTGGTTAACCAAAGTTGAATTCCCATACAATTGTTTTATAAAGTTTAAACCTAATGGAATCTGAAAAGTTATTTAATTACATCTATAATCAGACAGTACTCTATATATTTATTATTAATAAATATAATATATACTTTCAATCATTTTACGCCTGTTAATAGCAGCATTTAGTCGCATCACTACCTATCCACCGCTCATAAGTAGCGTATGATAAACTTAAGTGCACATATATATACAGTGGACGTCATCGCTTGAAAGTTATCAGCGGCCACTTTGATTAGCTTCTTCCGATAAATATCAATCAAAGGACTGATGGTACCATTCTTCCGTTAAATTAATGACTTGATGTGTTTGTGATTATCAAATAGTACCATTACAATTATAAGATGTCTAAGTTAATGAGTTATTTGATTTAAAATTTAACAGGCCAGATGTTTCGAAACCATGCACTGTTTCTACAGTTTAGTTAAATAGCAATTCTCAAGCGGTATTGAGTATCAAACCCTTCAATGGCTATCCAACGTCTCATTCACCAAAGCAAGTTCTGTCTCTCGAATGGTTTATCAGTAACTTACTCTATAAACCAATTCATCGTTTAACATTTAACAATTATTTCTCGTTTGGGGCCCCTCAAAAAGCCTGATTGGAAGAAAATATTCCAACCTTTACATACTTCTGCGTTTACTATGATGTATGGAATAAAATTGAGGCGCCAATTTTCATATTTATTCTGAAAAATAAATCACAATTATTATATGTCGAGACGTCGTGCAAAACCGCCTAGAACTATCTTGACGTAAACCAACTCTAACGCAAGTAAATCGGCGTAGAGACTAAACAATCAGTTTTGTAGGATCAAAAACACCGCGAAGATTATCGATATTCAGATAGTAAATAATGCAATAGAATGAGGCCAATATAGTAACGCATTGATTGATAAAATCTTAAAAACAGTCCTGTGAAACAATGGAAGACTTCGAACTTACCAGTGACTATGGAAAACCGGTATGATTTTACATATACGGAAATACACCTACTAAGAGGAACTACGGAATGTTATGCTCCAGGTGAGTACCCAAATGCCAAACAAAAACTAAAACTATGTAATTTGTAAATTAATACTAACACGCAAGTAGCAGAAACTAGCCTTACAAGTGGACAGTTGGCTACTTATGACACAGAAAAAGCCTGACAATAGAAATTCTGCTGAAAAACAGAAGGTTCAAGATTTTTCATACACTAAAGTTTTAGGAAGTGGATTCAATGTGTATTGTTTCGGAGTCCCCCAGTCCTCAAGCATATATTTACATGTGCTTCTGCTGTTCTCGACAGAAAGGTCGAGAGCTATAGCTACCACGATCGTTAGATTATTGAAATAATCCACACCAATCCTCCGCGAAAACAATCAATTTATGTATTGACAACAAAATCAACATATCTATTTGAACAGATAAAAGATAAACAATATTTTAAAAATTAAATGGATATCCAGCGTTTCAGCGATGGAACACCAAGCAATGCCAGGAACAAATGGACGTAACTGGTCACTGCAGACCAAAAGATGAAAGAAAGTCAACCCATAATACGGGGGAAATGAACATAAAGATAAAGGCACGATGTACTTATACTTCAAGATAAAGATACATGGAAAAACCCATGTAATCTTAGTCATTTTGAAAGAAGCTTCCATATCAATTTCATAGCACAAAATAAAACGGTTTGGTAAATCAAACAAAAGTATACCTACATCTTTGTGAAAATTGTTTAAAAATATTACATCACTTGCTCATTACAATAATCCAAAAATCAAGGCAAAGATACATTGTCGTGACCACTTGCGCGCATTAGTCAAGGTATGTATGTAGCACTAAGATCATTGAAGCATGAAAAGCCAGAAAGTGCTACAGTTGTTCAGAAAAATTTAACCTTTATTCAAAAAGCGTTATCAAACTGGAACTTAATTGGTTTAAATTAACTTTACAAACCAAAATTTTTATAGAAATAAGATTTATTGGTTCAACGGCTAATAAACAAAAGCCAATTCAGAAGCAACGTAACGTTGATATTTACAATTATACATAAAAACAGAACATATCAAGTTATTAAAGATTGGGATTTCTGTATAGCTCTGCTTGTTTCTTGATTCTGACGTCATATTCTTTCCTGTTTTGAATAAAGAGTGTGTATGCATCGGCTTGGGCCGGATCTTTTGGATTAGGATGATCTAACAAGTCCTGAATACCGAGGAGAACCTAAGTAAATTTTTAATTATGTACCTGTTTTATAGTAACTGCTGGTCGCCAGTGCTTTTCTTCATCAAGAAGAGATAAGCAAACAGTTCCCGAAGGAAAGATGTTTGGGTGAAAAAGCGGCGGTTCGAACTTGCATTTAGGTGGAGTTGTTGGGTATTCTGGTTTAAAATACATTCTTAGATGAAATAAGCCACCTTCCCATAGGGTCTAAAAAATCAAAAGTTGAGATATACCCCTTTTTTACCGGGAATGTCGCAATCCCAAATCATTAAATCTAAGCTACCATCTGGGTTTTTTGCAGGTTTAGCAACAAATCCCTAGAAAATGAAAAAAATCATTGCTTACAAAAGGATGATCCTTCCGCCAAGCTTTACGTTCCTCTGAAAGCCTCTTTAAAGCTATTCCATCAACCTCATAATCGCCCATGTTTACAAAAATTTAAGAAAATATATACTAAAACGCGCGCTAAACGAGGAATAGGGATCACAATTTATTACTGCATTAAACAAAACATTTAATATCTGAAAGATAATTATTAAGCATTTAAACACAGAATTGCTCATTATGTGCGTAAAGTAAGTTAAGTGAATACTATATTTCGACAAAAAAAATAAAAGGCCTTAAAACAAACCACGTCTTTATACCTATTTATGTTGAAAAATTGCTTCTGACAAAAATTAATTAACAGATTATTTATAAATTTATTCCACTGTAAACGCACAGATTCAAGTAAATGCCGTACGATGTTACAAAGTCAGTTAGGAGCCAAGGGTTGTTATGTTAGTACTGTTGGGGGGCCTTATTGGGGCTGGAAATGCGTTCTTCGGCAAATGCCGCGAAATACAGTTAATGTAGCAGTGTCTAGAAATACCCCTAGACACTTAAGACAAGCTTTGGCTGACTCGGATTGTTGTTCCTTCTGTTGTGTCGTTGACATCCGTAGCGAGTGAGTAGCTGAGTAATCTCGCTGAAGTTATGCAGTAGATGGCATACTGAAGGGATCAAATGGAGATGTTGCTCCGTCTTCTTAGTTGTGCGGTAACAAGATTGGCGTGACTGTAATTGCCAATGTTTGTGAAGCAAGTCCAAAAATCAGCGTAGGGGACGATAGCAGACATCACGCACACGTAACGCACAGAAGAAGGCAAACGCGAAAACTGACTAGAATGGTAAATTCGACGTGCTGAAATGGCCTTAATTTTATAGCTCGCACGCCATTGGTTAACGGGAAATTTCGCTTGTTTCTCATTGGTGCTGCGTAAATTAAATTTGAAATTAATTTTCGCAATATGTCGGCGAATTGTTTTGAGCTGTTACATCACATTTCCTCTTGACGAGATTTGATAAGAAATGCATAGCGGAATTCGAACCCAGTTAAGCAACTGGTAATTACTCTGCCGATAGCTATAAAAAAAGGAACCATAAATGCTAGGCTGAAGTATGCTTCTTGGTTGCTTCAAAAGTGATATGACGCCAGATAACTATTAGGAATTGCTATACAAATTATAAGCTGTAGTGTCTGCTACTTAAATTAAAACCTGGACTGGCCGGATCGCCGTCAATGTGTTTATATACGATCAAAGGAGCTAGTGTGTGCTCGACCTTGTGGTCATGGTATTTGTAGAGTGGTCTCTGTGCAAATGTTGGAGCTGAGATATGCATTGAAAGTGGTTGATAAATACTTAGTGTTGCTACACAAAGGCGTTAGCTCTAAGTAACTGGTCATACCAAAATAGGCAGTGTGAGCTCAGGAGTGAGCCATACGTTACAATGTAAAAATATATAAATGAAAATAAAAAGGTAACGACAAAAAATATGTACTCGAACATTGCCTCAGATATGGCATAATACCAAAGAACTGTTCAAAAACACTATACAATTGTTAGCTAAGTACAACTGGTTATACCATTGAGACAAGTGAGTGTGAGAAGAAAAATGAATCATGTGGATTCATAGAGGTCACATTACCTGACATAGGGCGCAAGTGGTGCGCATAAAGTTAAAAATTTGATACGTAAAATAACGAAAAATTAATGTTAAAAATATCATTGGTTACGCGTTATGCAAAGCAAGCTATTGCTAAGTTAAGATTGTTGGCAGATGGAGCCTGAGACGTGTGTAGAAGTTTGAATGCACTCAGGATCATGAAGTATTTGAGTTGTCTGAGCAAAATCGTGTAAGGTCCGCGATAATTTGTTTGTAGTGGTACAACAGAAGTGTCATTACGAACGAGTGCTCTCTTGCAGCTGTGGAGCTGCGGGTGAACGTAGACTGGACGAGGCGTATGTCTTGGCTGCTGTTCAGGCATGTTACTGAAATGAATTCGGAGGTGGGTAGCCTCGTCTTGTGGGTCATCCTGTATGGGTTGTAGACTTGGGAACTGACTAAGCAGGCGTAGATCTATGCCATGCAAGAGTTTGACGCAGACGTTTTAATGGATTCCAGATTGCGGGAACGAACGGCTAGCAGAATTAAAGGTAGTGCATCGATCCAGTTGCCATTAATGGACGAGGATGCTAAAGCAGCTTTGAGTTCCTTATGCAATCTCTCTGCCATGCCGTTAGATTGGGGATGGTAGGCAGTCGTTTGGCGTAAGGTGCATCCTATGAACCGCAAGGTGGTTTTCAAACGATTCGATGAGAAGCAAGTACCTCTGTCTGTGATGACCTCATTGGGAACACTATAATTGGATATCCATGCAGAGATAAAACTGTTAGTTACTTCTTTTGCAGAAATGGTGCCAAGAGGTAATGGCGCAGGCCATTGTGTAAATTTATCAATCATAGGAAGTAACAGAAAACTTGAACCTGTGTCAAATGAACTATGTCGATAAGGACGATGGCTAGGCGAGAAGTAGTTTGGAAATGTTGCAACTTAAAATGAGTGTGCCGTGTGATCTTGTTTTTCTGGCAAATAGCACACTCGAAGACCCATCGTTTAGCGTTCTGTTTGAGCCTGTGACCCAAAAACTATCTGTAAGAAGTCGGACAGTCGCTTTAGTTTCTGGGTGAGAAATTGAGTGAATTGAGTCGAAAACCTTTCTCTAAAGGCTGGTCGGCAGGACTGGCTTGTTCGGCTGCATATCCGTGAAGTAAACAATTGGTTAGCCTTCCCAGATATGAAAAGTGAACTTGGTGGGGGACGGGCTACTGATCTTTGAATGTGAATGTCACCTCGCTGTTCCGTTTGCAGGAGGGATGGTGTTAGTGTAGGTTCATTGAGTGTCACGGAGTTGACAGTGTATGGCGACAGCGAAGGTGGTTGTAGGGCGTCTGCAATGAAGTTTTGTTCGGCCTTGACATTTAAGATGTCAAGTTTACATTCGCTTAGAGGTGAAAGCTATCTTTCCACGCTGGCAGGGTACTTGGCAATAGTTGAAGTCGCGTTTCGAAGTGCGCTAACTAATGGTGCATGATCTGTGAAAACAACAAATCTGTTGCTGCTAATGATGTTGATAGAATGGCGCACTGCGTCGTTGATGGCGAGGAGTTCTCGACCGAAAGTGTCGTATCTAGTTTCTATTGGTTGGAGAGTACGCGAGTAGATACAGGTAGGCTTCCGAACTCCGTCGATCTCTAGTCCCAAAGTTGCCCCAATAGCGAATTCATACGCATCTACCGTGAGTAGAAATAGTCGTTAAAAATCTGGATGCGTTAGCATTGTAGTATATGCTAACGAGTTGGTAACGAGTCGAAGTAATTCCTCGTCTTCAAATGACCAAACAAATTACGGAATTCTTGCTAAGTCCTTTTCGATTCCACAGGTGCTGCAAAAAGGATAAAGTTGTCCAGAAAGGCCGGGAAGGAACTTGTATAGCAGTTTAGGACTTCTAAAATATTTTGCAACTCGCTAATAGTCTTAGGTGACTTGATATCCCTCATTGAATTCGCCTTTGACGGCCTAGGTTGAATATCTTGTGGTATGATACCATGCTCTAGGGAGTCCGCGGATGTAGTTGCAATCTGCTTCTTGTTACAATTGATCTAGAGTCCGTGGTTGGACAAGCGTTAGATGACATTTCATAAATGCTTGGCATGAGATTCTAAGTATGGACAGAATACCATTATGTCATCAAGATATGACATACAGTAAGTGGCGTCGTCGCGAAGTATGTTGTCCATGAATTTTTGAAATGTCTGTGTAGCCCACTTAAGTCTAAAATGCATGTAATGATATTCGATAAGGCCAAATAAAGTGATGACCACAGTCTTTTAATATCTTCTGGCGTTACCGGGTTGTGGTGGTAGGCTTGTCTGAGAAGAAAATATATTGCCGTTGAGGTTTTCAAATAAAGTTTTAACATTTGGAATAGGATATGCATCAGATTTTGTCACTGAATTTAACTTGCGGTAGTCACCACAGGCTCTGTTCGATCTGTTTGATTTGGAGACTAAGTGCAGTGGTGACGCACATGAACTTTTCGATGGTCTGATGATTCCCTTTTCCAATTGCCTTGATAATAACTCGTGGACAGCTTTCAGTTTAGCAGGACAAGTGGTCCCTTCTTGAGTGCAATAGGTTGTCCTCCTGTGACGATATGGTGCATCGTGTTGGAGACTCGTAGCTCTGACTTTCTGAGATTGGAAAACGACTTGTGTTCTCGAAGAGCTGCTGATATCTCTGCTGAATGATGCACTGGGGTTGGTTGAATGACCTCGGAGGCAAGTGTCCAAAAACTTTGCTCAAGTCCGGTGGAGGAGTCGATGATCTTTTGATTGGCAAGATCAACAATGAGCCAAAATTTCAAAAGGAAATCAAGGCCTATTATGTTGTGTGAGACCTTGGCGACGATGAAGTTGTGAGTAAATTCACGCCGTAAACCTATTTTGAGTTTGCGATACCGGCTGCCATAAGTAGGTATGGGCACCCCAATAGCTGTTGCGATTAAAACGACTAACGACATCTCGGCCATTGAATCACCCTTGAGAACTGAGACTGCTGCACCTGTGTCTACGAAGAATTATTCGCCAGTTTTAAAATCAAGTAGATGCAGAAGTTCGTTGGGCTGTTTGGCCGGATGATGTAAACAAGTAGGCTGGTGATTGCGACTGGCATTGTCAGTTTGGCTATCTATGTGGCATATTCGTCGTGGACGAAAAGAGTCAATAGGAATGTCAGATTGTAAGTGAATGCTTCCTTGTAGCGCCTTTGATGCTGTTGATGCGCAAAAATTACGTCTTCTACTTTCTGAGCTATATGTTTCCCGATCCTGGTGCTTCATTGGGCCTGTTTTCTGTTGTCATTTTCGTCAACGGTGGAAATTGACATTCATTCGGAAATTCTTCTGAATGGCAGAGACAGACTTGACATGAATAAAAACATCTGGTGGCTATAGCACCAGTTCTTTGGGGCATACCTCTTAAAGGATTGTGGGGATCTCGATCGCCGCCCTATTGTTATAACATGTTTTGGGCGTAAACTTTGGTCAAGCGTTCACCTGATTTAACTCGGATTTCCCCTTGGCCAATCCTTCTAGAACTTTAGGCATGTTCGCTATTGTCCTCTCTAAAAAGGAGATGCTATCATCCTGCCAGGATGGACAAAAGGATGACAAATTTAACTTAGGTTTCAAAACCCTAAATTCTAACTCGCATCTCTCAGATAAGTCATCTATAGAGAGAGTGTTGGGGAGCTGTCTGGCGAACAATTTTAGTGACTGGGGAAGATTGTTAATAAAAACAACCTCAAAATCAAAAACATTGGTTTTATACCAACGTTTCCGCAATCTCCTTAAAATCTGAAAGGGACCAAGGTTTGGCATGTCTAATTGGGCATATTTATTTATTATCTGCTCAGTTCCAGTGGGACCTAGCCAAGAGTTTACTTCATTTTGGAGGCCTAAAATGGGATTGGGTAGTTTCCTAATGGTCTCAAGCTTCGGATAAATCCGTCGTTACAATTCTGAAGGTAGTTTAGCAAAAACATTTGACAGTTTCTGATGACTGTCATAATTTAGAAACGGGGAGAAAGCGGAGTCTACGCGCATGAAGAAAATTTTGTTAACTCCATCCCAGACAGGAACATCAATATCTAAAATTGAACCTGACATTCTAACAATCTTATGGAATCTTAATAGCATAAATTTATAAGCAAGATGAAAATGTATAAACGACAAGCTTACCCACAAACAGCTTCCACAGTTGAAACATAATCTTCCGCATTTGAATCTGGCGTGAGGTGCACACAACACAGATGAAATTAGTTCTTTCAGCAAATCCTAAGTCACAGTTCTACACTTTCGTACAGTCTGTAATATACTTTTACAAAATCAAAATAATATTCTGGGTACACATTCTAGTTTAGCACCCGAGATCACCAAGATGTACAGTTTTGTACGTAGGAAAAAATTGATGAATAGAACACCTTCCTTCCAAAAAATTCCTAACAAAAAATTGTCCACAAGACCTCGAGTTTAGAAAGATTAACAACTAGAGTAAAACGTGGTATATGTAAATGTTAATTTACTGTACTCCCAAAAAATGTAAAAGAAACAAAGTCGACAGTATTTATATCAAAAGTTTTGTGATTTGCTAATAAGTGATAAGTACAATACAGTTCTCAGTATCCTGGCGCGGTCGCCAAATTTGTAAAGTAAATGCCGTACGACGTTACAAAGTGAAATAGGAGCCAAGGATGTCTGAGTTAGTACTGTTTGGGGTCATTATTAGGGCCAGTATTGGTTCTCCGGAAAATGCCGCGAAAATCCGTTAGATTAGCAGTGTCAAGAAATACTCATAGACACTTGAGACCAGCTCTGGTTGACTGGGTTGTTGTTCCTTCTGTTGTGGCGTTGACATCCGTGGCGAGTGAGTAGCTGAGTAATCTCGTTGAAGTTCTACAGTAACTAGCACACTGAAGGGATGAAATGTAGACGTTGCTCCGTCTCACTAGTTGTACAGCAGAAGATTAGCGTGACTAAAATTACCAATGAGTGTGAAGCAATCCCAAAAATCATCGTAGGTGAGGATAGCAGACAGCCTGCACTCGTAACGCACAGCAGAAGGCAAACGTGACGACTGACTAGAATGGTAAATTCACCGTGCTTAAACAGTCTTGAAAACAAAAGCTCGCGCGTCATTGGTTAACGGCAAATTTTGCTTGATCTCATTGGAGCCGAGTAAATTGAATTGAATTTAATTTACAAAATATGTCAGCGAATTTTTTTCGTGTCGTTACAGTAATTAATATGGTCTTGTTTAATAATAACAGACACATGCGCGTAATACGTCGGTAACATGCAGTGGATTCATGGGATTTAACGCTCAAAGCCAGGATTTATATATTTAATGTGTTTTATTCTTTTACACATGACTATTAACTGTTCCGATAAGACATTCTGGATTTATTTATTGTGTTTATTGTGACTTTGCTTTAATGCCTAGATAGAAAATTATGTTGACAACACATTATTTTGTTGCCGTCAAGAGTACGGTCCATTTTGACTAGCAGTGAATTTTAATTTACTTTTCAACATTGTGTACAATATACTTAGCCTTCTCACATCACCCAGGTATATGTAGAAATGACATAGCATCGCTATATAAACAGCTACCCCGCAAAACCGCTTACAATAACCACATAACCTCTTACATAAATGGTGCCCCGTTCCGTTGAGCTCTTAGACAATAAATAATTAATCAGCAAATCTAGTCCATGAGAATATCAAGCAACCGCTAGTCCTACCGCTAGCCTAAGCACTTCGGATGAATTCCATGGAAGAGTGAATCCGGTAAATCGAGGAAAACACACTATGAAACTAATTCTGATCCACAAAACACAGCGAGCCACTCTCTCGAGATAACAATACTCGAAGACAGCCACATGATGACGGATGAAGACAAGGTAACACTGCCATCTGTAGTCGACAGCGCACGCACATACAGGATGACGTCCAGCTCAGGAAATGCAGGAAGCCCGGTGGCGAGCCCAGCAACAAGCCGCACCCCAACATGGTCCCCATATAAGATATGCCGATTCGATCCAGACTACCTTGACGAGTGGATCGACGATGATACTTTATTGGCCAAGGTGTTTAATATAACAGAAGAGGCCTCCATCTTTTTGAGGGCTTGAGAGGCAATCCCAATGTCTTTCAGACGTGGAGTCAAAAATATCCTGCATCAATATACTGAGGGAACATGTTTGGAACCATGGCAGAGCCTACAACGCGCCGTCAAGTAATGCCTGACTCCAGATCGGGAAGACAGGCTTACAGAATTGATGAGCGATATGTCCCTAGGTACCCGCACGCTTTCCGAACTATTTAGAGAGATGGAGCTTAAAGCCTCTGAATTCAATCTACCCAAGGAAATATTGATGCAACTATTCTTTCAGAAGCTTCCACCGGCACTCCAAGAAATGACCACGTTTCTGCGCGAATCCGTTGAAGTGCAAGGCGGTGTACTGCTGGCTATGGCCCCTCCACGCGCTATTGCCTCAGAAATGGCTGCAGATTCCCGCCCACAGACGCGATGTTCAGATGGGCACGGTCACCTTCGTCAACTCAGGATGATACGCCCATGGAGGGTTCGGAAAACTGACGAAGTCAACATGCTCTGCTGCAGGAGAGGCTGAACATCTCAAATATTTGGCCGCCCGACGTCGTTTGGCTCGTAGCACGTTGCTTTTGCGGCAGAGTGCAATCGAATTATTGTCTTTACAGTAACAGCTTCAGTCAAATCATGTTTCAAACGCCCAAATGCCTGCAACCAGCCTCATCGTCAGTTGCAATTATCAACATCTTTCCTCATCCGTGACGCAAACTCTGGCGAATTATTTCTCATAGACACTGGCTCAGATGTCGGCTTACTTCGCCACAATCATTCCAAACTCACCCACCCAGTCAACACCTGCAGTCTTACCTGAACAAAGGGCTCCAGCATAGCGACGTATGGGGTACGAGTGAAAACAATCTCGTCCTCCATCTGAAAACGATATTTCAAGTATCCTTTCATTATTGCCAACACGACACGAAACATCATTGTACGTGATTTCCTCAATTATTTCGACCTAACGATACGTCCAAAAAACGAGGGATACGCAATGCTGACAATCAGTTGCTATCATCAGCGCTCAAACACACGACTCGCGCCAAAGCTGTCTCATCTATTCAGTAAATTCCTCCAGATTTTCAAACCTATCTCCTTTATGCCCGATCTCAAGAGGAAGCGTGCTATCAAAGCTCATCGCATCATCTTATCGAAGCCAATTCCTCATCCTCCCAGAGCACGTCCATTGGCACCACACAAGCATAAGGCCACCGAACAAAAATTCGTCATGCTACGTCAACAAGGCATCTGTGCACGATCCAGCTCACTATTTGCGTCGCCTGTGGTAGTGGTACCAAAGAGTGAACCCGGAACAGTCTGATTTGTACATTCGGCAAAATCCAGCTCACCTACTCAGATCTGCTATCGGTCATGCTGTGTACTCAAAACTCGCCCTAGTGAAAACCTACTATGAAGTAACCATGGACAAGGACTTCGTTTCGTATATTGCACTCAGATTCACCGGAGGTGACACACGCAAATTTCATTATATGCCTTTTGGTTTTAAGAACGCATCTCAAACATTTTAACGCGTTATGGACGAAGTACTAGATGGTCTACCATTTGTAATTCCCTAGACAACATTCTGGTATTCTCCATATCAATGTCCAAAAATATACCACATATTGACATTCTACTCGCACGTCATCAAATTTTCCAGAAAGGAATGACACCTCTACCTGCTAAGATTCGTGCCATTCAAGATATACAGCCTCCAACCACAGTTCGAGCGTTACGACGATTCTTGGGCAAAATGAATTACTATTCTCGATTCGTACCTTGCCTTGCCAAGATTCTGGCACCTCTTCACAAGTACCTCGTGCCGGAAAGCCGTTTTATCAAGAAATCACAACTGATTCAGTCCAACGATGATGACGTGCAGGCTTACGAGGATGCAAAAAGGGTTTTATGCTAAGCGAGCATGCTACATTCACCTGATTAGTCTCAACCTATTGAATTGATCACGGACGCATCCGACGTTGCCTTTGGCGCAGTTCTTCAACAGTCCACTAATGGCGTACACTGATCTATAGCGTTCTTCTCACAAAAACTAAAACATTGCGAGACGCGATATGGTACATTAGGTAAAGAGTTACTCGCTATCTAACGGTCGATTCTACACTTCCCCAACTATCTGGATAACCGAAAATTCAAGATCTACACCGACCACCTTCCTCTACTCCCAATGCTCAGATGAAAGAAAGAATATTTATATTCACGACGTGTCAACTCGCAACTTACACGGATACACAAATATAAATATGAAGTCACTCACGTAAAAGGGTCAGAAAACTTAGTTGCAGACTCCCTGAACCGTCCTGCATAACTCTGTGCCTCGATCCTGTGGTATTCACATATAAGTAATCATGGATTGCAAGCAGCACATCAAGAGAATTCATCAGTTTGTACATTTCATGTCAAACGCCTGAAACACTTGATTATGATGGAACTCTGCTGCAGTGTGAAATAACTAGCGTGGGCCCTTGGCCGTTTATACCTGAAAAAATCCGTCACAATATCTTCGAGTTTTACCATTCAATGAGCCATCCACCTGGCGAAGCCTCAGTGGAAGTTGTCAAACCAATGTCTAGAATGTCAGAGATGCAAAAGTGACGAGACACACCAAGTACGGTTCACGCACATACACGTTGATCTGGTAACCTTACCTGCCGTGAACAATATACGATATCTACTGTCAATACGGGATCGCACCACTCGATGGTATGAGGTCATACCACTGCCAGACATGAATCAAGAAACTGTCAGTTATGCTTTAGAGCTCAATTGGTTCGCTCGGTTTAGTGATCCAGCTGAAGTGACAACCGATCGTGGCGCACAATTTCTCGGTGAAGAGTTCGCTGCCATACTGAAATACTATGTTGTCAAACACTCCGTGACCGCGGCTCGTAATCCTAGAGCAAATAGTTTCGTCGAAAGGCCACACCGGGAACTAAAAGCGGCGCTCAAGACTAGCCAAGAATACAATTGGCTTGCAGCTTTGCCGAAAGTACTCCTGTCAATGCGCACAAGACCCCGAGATCCGATCAAAGCAGCTCCGCTGAAATGGTATTTGGGGCATGTCTACGGCTGCCTGGCAAACTAGTTCAATCACACTCTGAAATTGCGTTAAAGATGAACGATCCGGCATTTCAGTTTCCACTTCGCAATTACCTACAGTATAACGCTTAGAATCGGCCGATCTGTCCTACAAGTCAGCAACATGGTCCAAACCACAAAAGCAAAGATTTTGATGTCTGCAAATGGTTCTTCGTCAAGAACGACATGGATAACAGGATTTTAGCCAAACAGAAGTTTGGTCCTTATCGTGCGTTAGATCGACGTCAGAATTACATTATTTTGGAGATTAATGTTAAAGCTGAAGCAGTCTCCAAACACAGATTATACCCGGCCGACGTTGATCCAAATGACCCGCTGTTCCACGATGTTGACCTATCAGGCGACTAAGAAACGATACTTCCACCTCCAGACAGTTTTGCTGACCACGGGCTGTCACACGACATCTCACCAGCAACAGAGCCAACTCACGCCGTCATGCCGCCGCGAGAGATAGAGGTGTGGTAATAGCCACCTTTAAGACAAATAATGAACAAAGAGTCTTAACTAGGGTAGACATTATTTCAACAGAAATTCATCGCAGAAGCGCCCGTATAAGAATAAAGCAGTCAGCCCAATGATAAAAGCAGACTTCGAGCCGAAGTGAACATAATTTAATAAATATTTGTAAATTTGTTTTATTAAATCGATGCTCGTTATGCGAGCAAAATCCTATATATAATTGATTAAAAATAAAGCATGTGTGGTACTGTAACGACACAAATCAATCGCCGACATATTGCGTAAATTAAATTCAAATTTATTTACGTTGCACCAATGAGAAAAAGCAAAATTGCCGTTTAACCACGTTTAACCACGTTTAACCAATAGTATGCAAGTACACATATTGCATGCTATTTAAGCACGGTAATTTACCATGCAAGTCAGTTGTGTCATTTGCCGTCTACCTGCTTCACGCGTGTGCGTTCTGTCGGCTGTCAATACGTGTGCGCTCTGTCGGCTGTCAATACCTACGCTGGTGATTTGATCGTTTCACCAACAACTAACTACATCCGTGACTCATCTTGTTGCGGGATACCGGAGAGACGAGCCAATTGAGTGCAGGACCTGCAGGACACCATCCACAACGCGATCACAGCTCAACCACGGGAGCAAAAACTCAACCAGAGTCCACCCAAGGCTCTAGGACATCTTCAACTCTGAAGACTTCAAGCGAACGCATTACCCGGCCCTCTTAAGGGCCCCCATATCAGTAACTAATCTCTATTCAGAGCACCTTAACCGAGTTTGTAACGTCGTACGGCATTTACTTGAAGCCGGGGCGTTTACAAAATTGGCGACCGCGCCAGGATATTGATTATTGTTCTGATTTTTTTGGTATAAATAAAATTGACTTCCTTTTTCATCTATTTGGGATAAAAATCGATTAAGATTTGCGTTTTATCTACCGTGATCGTGGCCATCTGTGAATTTTTTTGGGTATATATATATATTCGCGGATAATAGATTGACATTTGTGTTTTCTTTACCCTGACCGTGGATTTCTGGAAATTGTTGGGTATATATTCGTGGATTTGTTGTCGGCATCAAAGGCCAACGGGTCCTTTGTTCATCTTTTCTACGTACAAAACGGCACCGTACGTACTCAACAACTCAACTTCGGATTGTTGGAAACAGTGACTTCTTTGTTCTGCTCTTATTCAACCGTGGAAGCTGTTTGTGGGTAAGCGTTTCGTTAAAGTATATTTATATATTTTCATATTGCTTTTAATTTATGCTTTTAAGATCCCGTAAGATTGTTAAAATGTCAGGTCCAATTTTAGATATTGATGTTCCTGTTTGGGATGGAGATAGTGAGTTATTTTTTATGCGCGTAGACTCCGCTTTCTCCCCGTTTCCTGATTATGACAGTCATCAAAAACTGTCGAAGGTTTTTGCTAAACTACCTTCTGAATTGCAGCGACGGATTTATCCTAAGCTTGAGGCCATTAGGAAGCTACCTAATCCCATTTTGGGCCTACAAAACGAGGTAGAATCCTTGCTTGGACCCACGGAAACTGAGCAGATAATAAACAAATATGCGCAGTTAGATATGCCAAATCTTGGCCCCATAGAAATACTGAGGGAATTACGGAAACGTTGGTATAAAACCAACATTTCTGACCATGAGGCTAAGGTTGTTTTTATTAACAATCTTCCCCAAACATTAAAACTCTTTGCCAGACAGCTCCCCAACACTCTCTCTATAGATGACTTATCTGAGAGATGTGAGTTAGAATATAGGGTTTTGGAACCCAAAGTGAATCCATCATCCTTTTCTTCACCCCGCAAGATGATAGAATCTCCTCCTTAGAGAGAACAGTGGCGAACATGGCCAAAGTTCTAGAAGGATTGGCCATTACCAAATCGGAGATAAATCAAGTGAATGCTCGACCAAAATTCGTTTCCAAGTCAAATTATAATGGTAGGCGGCGATCGAGATCTCCGCAATCCTTTAATAAATATGCTCCAAAGAACTGGTGTTATAACCACCAGAAGTTTTTTATGCTTGCCAAGTTTGTCTTTGTCGTTCCGAAGAATTTCCGAATGAGTGTCAATTTCCACAGCTGACGGAGAGGACAACAGACCGCAGGCACAAGGGTGCATCAGCATCGGGAAACGTCTGGCGCAGGAAGTAGAAGACCGTACTTTCTGCACATCAACGGCATCAACGGCGCTACAGGGAAGAAGCCAACTACAATCCGACATCCCTGTCGACTCTTTTCGTCCACGCCGAATTTTTCACATAGAGAACCAAACAGACAATGCCGGTCGCAATCACCAGCCTACTTGTTTGCATGACCCGGCCAAACAGCCAAACGAACTTCTGCACCTTCTTGATTTCAAAACTGGCGAAGAGTACATCGTAGACACAGGTGCGGCAGTCTCAGTTCTCAAAGGTGATTCAATGGCCGAGATGTCGCTAGGCGTTCTTCTCGCAACAGCTACAGGCGAGCCCATACCAACTTATGGCTGCCAATACCGCACACTCAACATAGGTCTACGACGTGAATTTTCCCACAACTTCATCATTGCCAAGGTCTCACATAATATAATAGGCCTTGATTTCCTTCTAAAATTTCGGCTCATTGTTGATCTTGCCAATCAAAAGATCATCGACCCCTCCACCGGACTTGAACAAAGCTTTTGGACACTTGCCTCCGAGCGTTTGGAGTTACAGGTCATTCAGCCAACCCCAGTGCATCATTCAGCAGAGATATCAGCAGCTCTTCGAAAATACAAATCGCTTTTCGATCTTAACAAGTCCGAGCTGCGAGTCTCCAACACGATGCATCATATCGTCACAGAAGGACAACCTATTGCACTCAAGAAGCGACCACTGGCTCCTGCTAAGCTGAAAGCTGCCCAAGAAGAATTCTCAAGGCTTTTGGAAGAGGGAATCATCAGACCATCGAAAAGTTCATGGGCGTCACCACTGCACTTAGTCTCAAAATCAAACGGATCGTACAGAGCCTGTGGAGACTACCGTAAGCTAAATTCAGTGACAAAATCTGATGCATATCCCATTCCAAATATCAACACTTTACTTGAAAAACTCAACGGCAGCAATTTCTTCTCAGTGATTGACCTCAGACAAGCGTACCATCACATACCGGTAGCACCAGAGGATATCGAGAAAACTGCAGTCATCACTCCATTTGGCCTTTTTGAATATCTTTACATGCCTTTTGGACTCAAGTGTGCTACTCAGACATTTCAAAGATTCATAGACAACATACTTCGCGACGACTCTGCTTATTGTATGTCATATCTAGATGACATTATGGTATTCAGTCCAGATCTAGAATCTCATGCGAAACATCTACGAAATGTCCCCTCACGCTTATCCAACCACGGACTCAAGATCAACTGTGACAAGACGCAGATTGCAACTTCATCCGTCGACTTCTTAGGGCATCGTATCACGGCCCAAGGTATTCAACCGTTGCCGTCAAAGACGAATTCAATCAAGAATCTCAAGTCACCAAGGACTTTGAGCGATTTGCAGAAAATCCTGGGAGTACTAAACTATTATCGCAAGTTCCTTCCAGGCCTTTCAAAACAACTTTATCCTTTGTGCAGGCACCTGCGGAACCGAAAAGGACTTAGCAAGAATTCCATCATTGCTTGGTCATCCGAAGACGAGGAATTACTTCGACTTGCCATCAACTCGTTAGCAAATGCCACAATGCTAACGCATCCAGATTTCGAAAAGCCATTTCTACTCACGACAGATGCTTCTGAATTCGCTATTGGAGCCACTTTGGAACAAGAGATCGACGGAGTTCGGAAGCCTATCAGTTTCTACTCGCGTACTCTCCAACCAGTGGAAACGAGGTACGACACTTTCGGCCGAGAACTTCGCGCCATCCACGACGCAGTGCGCCATTTTATCAGCATCATTGGCAGTAGCAGATTTGTTGTTTTCACAGATCATGCACCACTAGTTAGCGCACTTCGAAACGCAACTTCATCTATCGCCAAGTACCCTGCCAGAGTGGAAAGACAGCTTTCACGTCTAAGCGAATGGCAATTTGACGTTCTTCAAGTCAAGGGCAGAACTTCATTGCGGATGCCTTGTCCAGGACAGACGTCTCCCTTTAACCACCTTCGCCGTCACCATTCACTGTCAACTCCGTGGCACTCCGTGAACCTGCACTAACGCCAACTCTCCTGCGAACTGAACAACGCGGTGACATTCACATTCAAAGATCAATAGCCCGTCACCCAACCAAGTTCATATGCCGTCTGTGGGAAGGCTTACCAATTGTTTACTTCACGGGTACGCAGCCCAACAAGCCAGTTCTGCCGACCAGCCTTCAGAGAAAAGTTTTCGATTCAATTCACTCAATTTCTCACCCAGGAAGCCAAGCGACTGTCCGACTTCTTACAGATCGTTTCTGGGGTCACAGACTTAGGCAGAATGTTAAACGATGGGCCTCAGAGTGTGCAATTTGTCAGAAAAACAAGATCACACGACACACTCGTTCTAAGTTGCAACATTTTCGGTCTACTTCTCGCCTAGCCATCGTCCACAGCGACATAGTTCATCTGACAAAGGTTCAAGGTTTCAGCTACCTTCTAACTATGATCGATAGATTTACACGGTGGCCTGCGGCATTACCTCTTGGCACCATTTCTGCAGACGAAGTAACTAACGGTTTTATCTCTGCATGGATATCCAATTACGGTGTTCCCAATGAGGTCATCACGGGCAGAGGCACTTGCTTCTCATCTGATCGTTTCAAAACCACCTTGCGGTACATGGGATGCATCTTACGCCAGACGACTGCCTACCATCCCCAAGCTAATGGCATGGTAGAGAGAATGCATATGGGAACTCAAAGCAGCTTTAGCATCCTCGTCCATTAATGGCAACTGGGTCGATGCACTACCTTTAGTTCTGCTGGCCATGCGTTCTCGTACTCGAGAATCCATTAAAACGTCTGCGTCACAACTCTTGTATGGCATGGATCTACGCCTGCCTAGTCAGCTCCCACGTCTACTACCGGCACAAGATGACCCACAAAACGAAGCTACCCGCCTTCGACTTCATTTCGGTAACATGTCCGAACAGCAGCCGAGACACACGCCTCGTCCAGTCTTCGTTCACCCACAGCTCCACAGCTGCAAGAGAGTACTCGTTCGCAACAATAATGCTGTTGCACCACTACAACCCAAGTATCGCGGTCCTTACCCGATTTTACTAAAACAGCCAAAATACTTCATCATTATGCAAGGCGCTACACCGACATCAGTAAGCATAGACAGGTTAAAACCGTTTATCGAACCACCTGATCCTGAGAGCGTTCAACCTTCTACACACGTCTCAGGCTCCGTCTGCCCACAATCTCAACCTGCTTTGTATAACGCGTAATTAATTTTTTTTAAACATTAACATTTAACTATAAATTTTTTTTTAACCTTACGTTAATTTTCGTATTTGTCTCACGTGGCATAACCAGCTGTTCTTAGCTAACAATTGTGTAGCATTTTTGAACAGTTCTTTGGTATTATGCCATCTCTGAGGCAATGTTCGTGTACATATTTTTATGCAATTACCTTTGATTTTAATGTATATATATTTTTACATTATAATGTATTTCTCACACATGACATTACACTGCCTATTTTGGTATGACCAGCTACTTAGAGCTAACGCTTCTCGTGTAGCAACACTAAGTAGTGATCAGCTTCATATCATGGTACAGGCCACTTTCAATGCATATCTCAACTTTATCTATTTCACAAAGACCACTCTACAAATGCCATGACCACAACGTCGAGCACTCTAGCTCCTTTGGTCGTATACAAACACATTGACAACGATCCAACCTGCTTAGGTTTTTATCTTAAACCTGGCAAATTCAGAGGCGATTTACCTCGAAACTCTTCACGCTGCGGCTCCAAAAACTTACACTGCTCTATTTTGCCTCACGTGCTATGACCGTCCACTAGAGCTAACAATTTGTGCAGCAATTCCTAGTGGTTACCTGGCATCATATCATTGTTGAAGCAACCAACAAGCATATTTAAGCCCAGCACTTATGGTTCATCATATTTTTGCTTAACTTGGTTCGAACTCTGTCATGCATTTCTTATCTAGCCTCGCAGAGAGGAATATTTTTTTTCTTTTTTTTCAGAGAGGAAAGTGTTGTAACGACACAAATCAATCGCCGACATATTGCGTAAATTAAATTCAAATTTATTTACGTTGCACCAATGAGAAAAAAGCAAATTGCCGTTTAACCACGTCTAACCACGTTTAACCAATAGTATGCAAGTACACATATTGCATGCTATTTAAGCACGGTAATTTACCATGCAAGTCAGTTGTGGCATTTGCCTTCTACCTGCTTCACGCGTGTGCGTTCTGTCGGCTGTCAATACGTGTGCGCTCTGTCGGCTGTCAATACCTACGCTGGTGATTTGATCGTTTCACCAACAACTAACTACATCCGTGACTCATCTTGTTGCGGGATACCGGAGAGACGAGCCAATTGAGTGCAGGACCTGCAGGACACCATCCACAACGCGATCACAGCTCAACCACGGGAGCAAAAACTCAACCAGAGTCCACCCAAGGCTCTAGGACATCTTCAACTCTGAAGACTTCAAGCGAACGCATTACCCGGCCCTCTTAAGGGCCCCCATATCAGTAACTAATCTCTATTCAGAGCACCTTAACCGAGTTTGTAACGTCGTACGGCATTTACTTGAAGCCGGGGCGTTTACAGTACATTTAAAATGGCTTCTGATGGGTTGGAAACGTTGATTCAGGGACTGACTTCTCAAATAAATAATTTAACTGCAGAATTAGGCATAATTAAGTCTCGTCTGGACGATACGCTGATAGTAAACACAGACGACATACGTGTACGTGGACCATCCAATATAGGTGGACACAACAAGAGGAACCAGAGTCAGTGTCAACAGAGCTAACGTCAGTGTTTACTCGTTACGACAGAGCCATAACACCTCCCATAAGGTTAGCCCCCTTCATTGTGTACTAATTTTGATTGTCGGGGTGGGGGTGTATGTAACGCGCGGCACCGCGTTACAATCCAACCTATATCAATTATATCAGATACGGTTTTCCTTAGGGTCAAATATACGAATTCTGCTGCTAGAAATCATTCTCATAACTTTCATTTTAAAAACAATCTCTGTTAGTTTCAAGCAGTTTTAATTGAGATTTCTTGAACTGCAAATTTTTTTGTAATTAATAGGGTTTTGTTTAATAATAATAGACACCCGCGCGTAATACGCCGGTAACATGCAGTGGATTTATGTGATTTAACGCTCAAAGTCAGGATTTATATATTTTGTGTGTTTTATCCCTTTATACATGACTATTAACTGTTCAGCTAAAACTTTCTTGATTTATATTTTATGTTTTTCAATCACTCATGCGAAAACTATTTGTTCTGATAAGACATTCTGGATTTATTTATTGTGTTTATTGTGACTGCTTTTATGCCTAGATAGTAACTTGTGTTGACAATATATTATTTTGTTGCCGTCTAGAGCACGGTCAATTTTGACTAACAGTGAATTTTAATTTACTTTGAAACATTGTGTACAATATACGTAAGAGGATTCGACTTAGCCTTCTCACATCACCCATTGGAAATGAATCTGAGACAGATCGTAATCACGGCCCTCAACATCAACTTCCAGACATGTAGGAATGGCATAGCATCGCTATATAAACAGCTATCCAGCAAAACCTCTTACAATAACCACAAAACCTCCTACATAATTGGGGCCCCGTTTCTTCGAGCTCACAGACAAAAAATAATTAATCAGAAATTCAAGTCTATGAGAATATCAAGCAGGCGTTAGTCCTACCGCTAGCCCCAGCACCTCGGATGAATGCCACGGAAGAGTGAATCCGGTAAAGCGGGGAAAATCACACTAGAAATCTAATCTTGAGCCACAAAACACAAGGAGCCACTCTTTCGTGATGACAATTCTCGAAGACAGCCACACGATGACGCGTGACGACGACGTAACACTGCCATCTGTACTCGACAGCACACACAAACAAGATGACGTCCAGCTCAGATACAAAATAATAGTAGAAACTCCAACATACACCTTCGAGTTATTAATGGCTGAACTCAAAAGGAATATCAAAATCAAAGCAAAGTGCAGATGTGCAAGCTTTTACGCTTAAGAAAGATTGGACAAATATTCCTATCAGTGTTTTATGAACGCTTGAATATCAAGGGTTCCAGGCCGATTAGCTCTTAGCAAGCAATTCGTTTAAGCTTGACTATAATTGAGAAAATTGATGTTGGATGTGAACAAACCAAACGTGACTAATATATCAAGTGAAGTTATATTGAATGTGTTGACTTGTGAAGTCAAACTCTGTTCTACCGAAGACAATCAATTCATTTTATTGATTTGAATTACGATGCTGAATAGAACGATATACGTAAGCTAAGCTGGATCATTACATGTGCTGTTGCTTCAAATATAGTGAAATGTTTCAAGTTCGGTATGAGGTCTGGTCATCCACGGTCGTTTGTCATCAAATGTTCTTTTTGACTGAATAGCTCACAAATTGTCGCTGTTAAATAAAATAAGGACGAATAAGTGTAATTTAAAAGGTCTTCAAGGGTGGAAACAAAACGCGGTGATATCGTACTATTTTTACTTTAAAACAATTTTTACACGACAACCTGTTATGTGATAATAAAAATAATAACATTATTGACTATATTTATATCGAGGCTGATAAGATGGTATTAAGTGCGCTTTATAGAACACCATACGCGTGTTTTCATATTAGACCGTCAGAGATTCAATGTAGTTGTCGGTGATTTTAATAGATTTCTTACTTGTGAAATTACCAATTTAATAATAATGATGATTTAAGGCAAGTTTTAGAAGAACCAATTATTATTTTTGTATGTTTATATCATGTGTATCTAGAGGGAGAATACTTCCGATACTCTAACTATGAAGTTTCTCATTAATTTAGTTACCATACTAGTAGATAAATGTTGAATATTTGGAAACATTCCTGAGTAATAAATCAATAAAATACGGCTACTAATGAAAATCCGATTTGTCTCAGAATTAACTGGGAATTAAAAGGAATCGTTGATTGCGACAGTATTTTAGAAGAACAATTATGTTTTTGTTTATTATGCGTATGCTTTGCAAGGTAATCTTTTCCGTGTTAATAAAATGAGAATGGTCGAGGTATATAACTTATTAGACACTACGATATTAGCAATCCGTTAAGCATCATAAGTGATAATACTGAATAAGCTTAAGAACAAACAGAAAGTATGATAAAATTACTAATTAACTACTGCAAGTAGAGTGAGAGAGAAATGAAAAAGAAAATGAATTTATAGGTAATTTGGAAGAATTCTTCGGTAATCCAATGTGTAATCAACATAGTGAAAAAATTATGGCTGTGTTACAAAGACGTCTACTTAACCTGAAAAAGCCATATGTCATATACAGTGATATATTGGTAAACTTAATGATGAATTATATCTAAAACAACAGAATTATCATTCAAGTATATCCATTGACAATCTACTTTATTTGGCTTATGTATTCCTAAATTTATTTTGCCAAATATTTAATAATTATTTTTATAGATAACATGATAACATTTAGTATTTTAACAATCATAGTACGAATAATAACTAAAAATAGCCAATCAATTCGAGCTTAAAATTATCTCAACTATTCCTTTATTCTTGAAGATAACTGAACGAGAATTGCTAGATCATCTTGACTCCATTCACCAACTATACTTTAATACAAGCCAGCATGGTTTTAAGAAATGACACTCGAGCAGTACGAATATACTGTCAATGTGGAATTATATCATAACTCTCGATAAGAAAATAATGGACACATTGACAACCTTCATTGATATCTCAAAAGTCTTTGAATCTATCTTTTTTGAGGTTATTATGGAGTTCATTAATGTATTACAGATTAACAAGAATAAAATAAGTAAATAAATTAAAATAAATAGGTATTTAAAAAAGCTAGCACTGATTTTCAACTCATGAAAATCGCAAGCGTTGAAAATAGACCGTATGTCTAAATTTATTTATATATATCTTCATGATGATGCAAGTAACAAATAATTCTAGATCGAAACACAAAATGAAGTTAAGGATTTGGGCACAACCCTTCAGTGTACAGGATCTGCTGATAGACATATTGATGAAATTATTTGGCTGTGCTAACAAAACTGGGCGTTAATAAGGATACATGTATTATCAACAGATTTACAATTGAAAATGCATATTATTTGGGCTAGAACAATCTTAGAATACCTAGCTTCAATGTAGAATCTAATTAAACAAGTTCTTTCAAACATGGCAAAATGATGAATAAAAAAGTGGTTAAATGTAATGGTCTAGCCTCGTACGGTATATATTGTTTAGACTACAGCATGTTTCTATACATTTATTTTGGTTTGGAAGTCTATGTAACAGTATTGTAACACGTGGCTCCGCGTTGAAACCCAACAATTTTCAATTTTGACAAATATGGTACTCTTAAAGGTCAAATAATCTAACTCTGTTCTTACAAATATTTCTCTTAACTGTGATTTTAGAAACAATCTCTGTTAGTTTCAAGCAGTTTTAATAGAGATTTCTTGAACTGCAATTTTATTTGTAATTAATAGGGTTTTTTAGTAAACAGAGACACCCGCGTGCAATACGCAAGGAACTACGCGGTGGATTATAGTGTCATAGTGGATTTATTTCTCTCTCGTTGGATTATTCGCAGTTTATGCAAGTGATTTGCTGTTCGCATCCAACCATACCTATCTAAATTTCAGAGTACAATGGATTATTATAATTAAATAAGTTAAAACCATAGCAAACAGTGAACTAATCATTTGTGAAGTTTTTTCGTTTAAGTTTTACACGATTTTGATCTATTTATCACCAGTGACAACTTTTACCAGTGACTTTACTCATATCATCACATATTTTCAATTGGTTATATGTATTAACCACAATTCAGACATTTGTGAAAGAATAATTGCTTGTGCATAAGATATTCAACATTTTGAACAGTATTTACATATTATGCCGTCTAGAGTACGGACAATTTTGTTTGACTGTGTCTTTTGTATAGGATATTCACTTGTGTTAACAACATTTCAATTTATTACCGTCTAGAGCACGGTCAATTTGGACTAATTATGAAATTACGTGCAACGTTATTTACAATACATTTGTGATCATTCGTATTAGCCTTCTCACATCACCCATCGGGAAAAGGCCGGGGATTGATCATAAAACGGATCTCAACAGCCGATACCATTTATATGTAGGGAAAGAAGAACCCCGCAAAAGACCACTACAGTATAGCAATATTCCACATAAATCATTAAAAGGAGTATGAATATATTTCCAATGAAAAGAATAAATGGAGTAGAAACAATGTTTAGATTATCGGCGATTACACCATCAATGGTAGAAAAGATTTCTGGAATATTGTTTTTCTTATTCAAAAATTTATCAATGTAGAATCTGTTGCCATCAAAGCAGGGAGGTGCTTCACACTAATATGTCTTTTTGCCTACTTCGTGCATAAATTGAGAAAATATGTAATCTGCAAGCTTTGTTGAGTATCGAATTCGACTGTTCATGTTCATGGCAGAGCACAGATTTACATTAAAAGCTTTAGTCACACACCTCATATGAAAAATATTCATTAAATCAATTTTACTTTGTCTTTATCATTATTTGATTTTGCGAACGAAGTCGAAATACATCAAGGTGTACATTATGTTGATACAAAGAATTAAAAAAATATTGCTACTTATTAATATGTGATAATTAAGTCCGACTATATTTCTTGCTGAATAAATTTATTATTGTACATTTTCTGATACTATAAACTATTCCACAAAATGTGTGGTTGGAATACAAAATATATTCTATTCTATTTTAAAAAAGTGGAATTTTCTGGCTTCAGACGTAAAGTAACAAATCTTGGGTTGGATTTTTAATACATTCAAAGCTGTCATTAAATCCCAAAACCCGGACTATGGAAGAAGACACGAGGATGCTGATGCATACAGAATATGGAGCATAAATTGTCAGATTAGTTTGCCTATGTCATCGCGTAGTCTCTTACGATTTTGTTGATGTAATAAAAATCAACTTTCTGTATTTCAACTTTTGAGTAAAGCGCCCAGTTCACTATAGACTAAACTACTAAAGCAAAAGAGGCAACAGGATGCTGTTGCAGAATTTATGAAATTGCGCAAAGAGAAATTTTACAGGAGGTCAAATTCAAGTTTTACATTACCGATTGTAGTGGTTCTGAAACCTGAATCGCGACAACGGAGAGTTTGTGAGAACTATTGACAATTGAACTCTGTGACTTATAGTGATTCACATCTACTACCAAACAGAGCTATTTTCTCAGAGATACATTGAATTATGAGGTTTATACAACTTTAGACCTCCAGAAGACGTATTATCAAATACCGATGAATGAAGTTTCTGTACTGCATATATAAGTCATATTTCTAGACGATGTTAAGCATGAAACACTTTGATTCCTTTTTTGACTTAAAAATGCCAATCATAAATTCCAACGTTTGGTCGAGCAAATCATCCAGGATTGCCCACTTGTAAAGTTGTACATATACGAAATCATTATTTGTGGTTGATCTCATAAAGAACTGCGTCAGAATTTTGAAAAACATAAAAAATATAAGTTTATGGTCAAGCGTAACGGAGCCCAGGACTAGATGCCAACTGTTTAGGTTATGCAATGCATCGTTTAAAAATTATAAATGTAATTAATTGCTATGCAGTACACTTGTTTGCTACCTACATCGCCATCCGCACTCGCTATCCGCCCTCGCTGTCGCTTGGCTCTCTGCCGCTGTCTACGTTCGATGTCTCAGAATACTTATACATTCGATGCCTACAAACGGTGCATTGTGCACGCTATTTCACTTGAAAAACTTGCTGTCAGATATCTGATTCACGTATACATTTGCTGGTGCGCTTTCAGCAATCGTGAACGTTTAAAGTATTAATCGCATCCATATGGTTCCAGCCTCTTGGTGTTGCCGCACTTATCAGCATCAAAGTTCGCTGTCACGATCTACATAACCTTTGCCCATTATGTTTTTTTTAATCAACTTTTAGAAATTCATCGAACAAATAAAATTTTATAGGAAAACCGAACCCATATAACAAGGTTGGTAGGACATTATCAAATTTGCCACTGCTTCCGCACTACTGCCATCCACAGCATATTATTATCATCAAGGTTGCGATCTTACATAAGCACCTGATACATTTTTTACTTACATCCAGTAGAACAGTTTTGTACTTATTAGAACTCATCTCGTACTGGCCAGAATTTGTCGCGGACAATAATAATTGTTATCAAAGCCCGCACAACCAATGTCCGTTTAATTCACAGCATATTACCGATGAACGTTTCTAACTGCCATATTTAGGGTCCAGAATAATAACTTTACATGTCAATTTTATACGTAATGATTTAGCCAGAATATTTTGCAATGTTACGTAAAATTGTCAGTTAAGTAGTTATCGATGAATGACCCCGACGAATTACGGATGTACCACATATTCTTGCTATGTGCGTCCTGTTTTCTTGTTAGTGATTTTTGGACGAATGGATATTAACAAGTAGATAAGCAGATCAGGATGTAGCATACAATATTATAAGGTCCACGATGAGTCTTCCTGATGATATCTGCGACAACACCAAATATTTAATAACCGCATAAATCCGAATAATATATTAAGCGATAAAAATTTTCCGGAAGAGCAGCAGAAAATGAAACAGTGCGCGTTAAACAGTATTTGTAGACAGCAAACATTTACGGTGATCGTGACAGCAAGGCAATATCAAGTGCAGATAGCATGCAATTAAGTATATTGCGTAGCAAATGCATTACGCTTATATAACGGATGCACAATAGGTTGTAGATGATTGGTTAACATTGACTCGAGGTCCGTCAATTTAATTTCACATTGCATTTGTATAAAATTAAAAATTAAACATTAATTGATTGCACGGGTGATGGTAACAATTATTTAAATAAATTTTGCGAGCTTGAAGTAAAAATCAACATAATAGTATTTAACCAGTCGTCAGAAAACAAAACACAACTACCGCCAGTCGCACGCAATGACGCGTATTGACCTTCCATGATCATCATCAGTGTACGACGGGAAAGTACCAATGAGGATCAAACCGAAATGCATATATATGGAAAGCTAATAAGATATGTGGCTCTCACATCTAGTAGTCTCAAATACATTGTACTTGACTGGAAGTGTCGTCTGCACATTTCTATGCAGTAACGGACATTAACTGTATTGTCTACATATATGTGAGTGGGGGAAAATACAAACAGTTAATGTTTGTGACTGCATATAAATTGTGTTGCCGACATTTAGAGTCAAGTATAACGTATGCCATACTACTAGAAGTGAGAATCGCATATCTGATCTACTGTCCATGTATAAGCAATTCCGTTTGAACCACGCTAACCCGTTTGCCATCTTACTCTGATGATAATCATGGAAGATCGAAACACGTCAGTGCTTGCGACTTGCGGTAGTTCTGTTATGTTTTTCGACGACTGGTTATATACAATGGGATTAATGTTTACTTCAAGCTCGTTTAACGGCTCAAGAACAATTCGCCGACATATTGCGTAAATGAAATTCAAATTTGATTTACGCGGCACCAATTAAAACAAGCAAAATTTGCCGTTAACCTGTAACACGCGGCTCCGCATTACAACCAAACGATGTTTGATTTTGACAAATACAGTGCTCTTTAAGGGAAAATAATCTAACTCGGTTCTTACACAATATATTTCTTAACTATTTGTAATTAATAGGGTTGTTTATTAAAAATACACACCCGCGCGCTATACGCATGGAACATGTGGTGGATTATTGTGTCACTGGATTTATTTCGCTCAGTTGGATTATTCGCAGTTTATGCAAGTGATTTACTGATCACATTTAACTATGCCTATTCGAATTTCAGAGAACAATGGATTTTTATAATGACATAAGTCAAAAACATAGCAAACAGTGAACTAATTATTTGTGAATTTCTATCATTGAAGTCTTTACACGAATTTTATCCATTTATTTTCAGTGACAACTTTTAACAGTGACTATGTTCATATCATCATGTATTTTCAATCGGTTGCATATATTCATTTCAATTCAGACATTTGTGAAAGAATAATTGCTTGTGTGCAAAATATGCTACTTTATAAACAGCGTTCATTTTGCTACCGTCTAGTGCATGGACAATTTTGTTTAACTGTGACTTGTGCATGAAACATTCATCTTTGTGAACAATGTTCTTAACTTTTGCCGTCTAGAGTACGGACAATTTAGTTTGACTGTGACTGGTGTTTAAGACATTCATTTGTGTTAAAATTTAATTTTATTGCCGTCTAGAGCACGGTCAATTTGGATTACTTATGATTCCATACGCGAAGCATTTTACAATACATGTGTGATCATTCGATTAGTCTTCTCTCATCACCCATCGGGAAAAAGCCGGGGACTAATCATGTGCACGGATCTCCACAGCCGCTACCAAACTAATGTAGGGAATTAAAAAATTTCGCAAAAGTCTCCTACATAAATGGTGCCCCGGTTTGTCGAACTCACAGCCAGAAAAGAATTAATGAACATCTAGATTTGGAGAAATTCAAGCAATTCGGATGAATGCCACGAAGGAAAGTAAATTCTAAGACACATATCACAGAAAAACACCCTCTCGAGATTACAATGCTGGAAGACAGCCGCACGATGACGGGTGAGGACGATGTTACACTGCCATCTATTCTCGACAACACTCATACGCATAAGATGAGGTCCAGTTCAGGAAATGCAGGAAGCCCGGTGGTAAGCTCAGCAAAAGGCCGCACCAACACATGGACGCAATATAAAATATGCCAATTCGATCCAGACTAACTTGACGAGTGGGTCGACGATGTTACTTTATTGGCCAAGGTGTCCAATATAACAGACGAGGGCTCAATATTTTTGAGGGCTTGGGAGACGATCCCAATGTCTTTCAGACGCGGACTCAAAGATATACTGCATCAATACACTGAGGGAACATGTGCGCAGCCATGGCAGAACCTGCAACGCGCCGTCAAGCAGCGTTTGACACCAGATCGAGAAGACAGGCTTACAGAATTAATGAGCCAGATGTCCCTAGGTAGCCGCACGCCTTCTGAGCTATTTAGGGAGATGGAGCAGAAAGCCTTGGAATTCAACCTGCCCAAGGAAATCGTAATGCGACTTTTCATACAGAATCTCCCGCCGGCACTACAAGAGATGGCCACGTTCCTGCGCGAATCCCTCGAAGTACAAGACGACGTTCTGCCGGCACGTCTAGACAAGTGGTGGAAGAAACACCACTACAGCTCACCTGCCAAAGGGTAAAGCCACATCACCTCAAGACTGTTCGAATCACAATCCACCGCATCATCAGCCAGAACAAATGTCACGAATGAACGCCTCATCAGCCTGCTAGAGAACCACACCGTCAGGCCAAATTTGGCCTCAGTCGATGCCGTCCATAATAGACGCGACCAGACCAGGCGTGACCAGCGTCGACCACCGTCCTGGAATAGCGCCAGGAGGTCGACGTCGAGAGACCAGGCCACAGTTCCACAGTTACCAGCGGAGTGGTGTCCGAATCACCGCAGCTATGGCCACTCCACACGTTATTGCCTCAGAAACGGCTGCACATTCCCGCGCACAGACGCAACGTTCAAGTGGGCGCGGTCACCCTCAACAACTCAAGAGGATCCGCCCATGGAAGGTTGGGAAAACTGCTGGTGTCAACCTCCTCAGCGGCAGCAGAGGCTGAGCACCCCAAGATCGTTGGCTGCTCCACGTCTGATGGCTCGAAGCACGTTGCTTTCGCAGTAGAGCGCAATCAAACTATTGTATTTACAGCGACGGCTCCAGTCAAGTCATGCTTCAAACGCCCAAATGCCAGCAACCAGTCTCATCGTCAGTTGCCACTATCAACATCTTTTCTCATCCGTGACGCAACCTCTGGCGAATTATTTCTCATAGACACTGGATCAGATGTAAGCTTACTACGCCACAATTATTTCGAACCCACCCACCCAGTCGACACCAGCAGTCTGACCTGCGCCAATGGCTCCAACATAGCGACGTTTGGGGTACGAGTACACACAATCTCGTTCTCCAACTCAAAAAGATGTTTCAATTATCCTTTCATCATCGCCAACACGACAAGAAACATCATTGGACGTGACTTTCTCGAACACTTCGACCTGACCATTCGTCCAAGAACACGAGAGATACGCACTGCAGACAATCAGTTGCTTACATCAGCGCTAAAACATACGACTCGCGCCGAAGCAGTCTCATCTATACAGCTTATTCCTTCAGTTCCTCATGTACCGCAACTGGACGATGTTCTGAAACGTCATGAAGAAATTTTCAAACCTATTTCCTTCATGCCCGATCTCAAGAGGAAGCGTGCCATCACAGCCCACCGTATCATCCTGTCGAAACCACTTCCTCATCCTCCACGAGCACGTCCATTGGCACCACACAAACATAAGGCTGCCGAGCAAGAATTCGCCACGCTACGTCAACAAGGCATCTGTACACGATCCAGCTCACCTTTTGCGTCGCCTGTGGTAGTAGTACCAAAGAGTGAACCAGAAACATTCAGAGTGTGCGGGGATTATCGTATTCTCAATTCTTGCACACAGTCTGATTCGTACATCCTGCCAAATCCAGCCGAACTACTCAGATCTGCTATCGGTCATGCTGTGTATTCAAAACTTGACCTTGCTGAAAGCATACTATCAAGTACCGATGGACAAAGACTCAGTATCATATACTGCACTCAGATTCACCGGAGGTGGCACGCACGAATATCACTATATGCCTTTCGGTCTCAAGAATGCCTCGCAAACATTCCAACGCGTTATGGACGAAATACTAGATGGTCTACCATTTGTAATTCCATATCTAGACGACATCCTGTTATTCTCCAACTCAATAACCGAATCATATACAACATATTGAGATCCTGCTCACACGTCTAGCAGACTATGGCCTCCGACTTCATGGCAACAAATGCGTCTTTGCACAGAAATCAATTGAATTCCTTGGTCATCAAATTTCCGAAGAAGGCATGACACCTATACCTACTAAGGTTCGTGCTATTCAAGATCTACAGCCTCCAACCACCGTTCGGGCATTACGACGATTCTTGGGCAAGATGAACTAATATTCTCGATTTGTACCCAGCCTTGCCAAGATTCTGGCACCTCTTCACAAATATCTCGTGCCAGAAAGCCGTTTTGTCAAGAAATCACAACCGATTCAGCTCGACGTGGACGACATGCAGGCTTACGATGATGCCAAAAGTTCCCTATGCAAAGCGATCCATGCCACATTCTCCTGATTGGTCTGAACCTTTTTAATTGATAACTGACGCATCCGACGTTGCCATAGGCGGAGTACTTCAACAGTCAATCAATGGCATGCGACAGGAAATCAAGATGTGGTCAAAACAGTGTCTAGAATGTCAGAAATGCAAAGTTACGAGACACACCAAAACGGCGCCACAGGTCATTCAAGTGCCCAAAGTCCGATTTACGCACATACAGTGTGATCTGGCAACCTTACCTTCCGTAAACAACATGCAATATCTACTGTCAATACGGGACCGCACTACTCGATGGTATGAGGCCATACCACTTCCAGACATGAAGCAAGAAACTGTTAGTTATGCTTTAGAGCTCAATTGGATCGCTCAGTTCATTGATCCATCTGAAGTAACAAGCGATCGTGGCGCACAATTCCTCGGAGAAGAGATCGCAGCTCTAATCCAATACTACGGTGTCAAACACTCCGTGACCGCGGCTCGCAACCCGAGAGCAAATGGTTTCGTCGAAAGGCCACACCGAGAACTGAAAGCGGCGCTCAAGTCTAGCCCAAAAGAAAATTGGCCTGTGGCTTTACCGAAAGTACACCTATCAATGCGTACAAGACCTGTTGAGCCGATCAAATGTAGTTCCGCTGAAATGGTATTTGGCGAATGTCTACGGCTGCCTGGCGAACTAGTCCGATCACGCTCTGAAACTGCAATAACGATGAACGATCCGACATTTCTGTTTCTACTTTGCAGTTTTCTACAATATAACACTCAGAATCGGCCGATCTGTCCTACACGTCAGCAACATGGTCCAATCTATAAACGCAAAGATTTTGATAGCTGCAAATGGTTCTTCATCAACAACGATATGGATAACGGGATTTTAGCCAAACCGAAGCGCGATCCTTATCGTGTGTTAGATCGACGCCAGAATTACATCATTCTGGAGATTAATGGCAAAGCTGAAGCGGTCTCCAAGCACAGAATATCCCCGGCCGACGTTGACCCAAATGACCCGCTGTTTCGCGATGTAGACATATCAGGCGGTGAAGAAACGATAACGCCACCCCCAGACAGTCTTGCTGACAACGGATTGACGCCCGACATCCCATCAACAAACGAACCAACTGAAGCCGTCACGCCGCCGCGAGATATAGAAGAACCAGAATCAGTGTTGACAGAGCCAAAATCAGCCATTACACGGTACGGCAGAGCAATAACACTTCCTGGAAGGTTAGCCCCGTGTTTCAACCCAATGATGTTCGATACAGTGCTCTTTAAGGTCAAATAATCTAAATCTGTTCTTATACCATATTCCTCTTAAAGGTGATTTTAGAAACAATCTCTGTTAGTTTCAAGCAGCTATAATCGATATTTCTTGAAATGAAATAGACAGAACCGCGCGCGATACGGATGAAACACGCGGTGGACTATTGTGTCACAGTGAACTTATTTCGCTTACTTGGTACGAAGTTTACACATTGGATTTACTGTTCATATTATAGCTAGGACTATCCGAACTTCAGAGAACAATGGATTAATATAATGACCTGAGTTAGAACCATAGCAAGTAGTGAACTAAGCATTTGTGAGTTTTTGTCATTGAAGTCTTTAAACGGTTTCATATATTCCTTTTCTCAGTGATAACTTTTAACCTTGATTCCATGTCATGTCATCATGTATTTTCAATCGAGATTTTGTCATTGAAGTCTTTATGGGGCTTACCTCTTCATTTTTAGTGATAACTTTTAACGATGATTTTTTTCATATCATCATATATTTTAAATCGATGGTATAAATACAGTTCAATTCATACATTTATATGCGAATAACTGATTGTGCATAAAACATTTCTCTTTGTAAACATAAATCATTTTAACTTTTGTCGTCTAGAAGATGGACAATTTAGTTTAACTGTGAATGGTGTTTAAGAACTATTCTTGCATTAAAATCTGTTTTTATTGTCTACCTTCACATGGACTAACTGTGAATCATATTTCTATTTGCAACATTATTTCTAATATATTTATGAAACCAAGTTTCGGTTTTCTCACATCAACCATACGAAAAGGGTCACAGACAATGTGGGTGCATGGATAGTAATAATAGCCACCCTGGATATGTAGAACGGGTATAGAATCACGAACTAGATAGCAACCCCGAAAAATACTCCTACAATATAGCAGATTTGCTTACGTTAATTGTTTCTATCTAGATCCTTTAAAACAGCATTTCAATATTAAATCATAAATTATTCTACTTTGTCTAAATACGGAGACCGCTGAGTTCGTTTTTAATAAAATTAATATCTTGGTTTGTTGATGCATTTTTGACGATAATATTTTATTAGCCATTATCTACTTATATATTATCTACCATTTCGAAGGATCTAAATTGATTAATTAGTAATAACAAGTTTAGAACAGCGAATGTCTTTTCCTACTTTTCTAGGCAGCTGCAAGATATTCCGGAATCACAAATTTTCCCAGGTTACAAAAGCCTACCAAATTACTAAAAAATAAATTATTGAAAATAAGTGCTTGTTTGAAATTATATGAGCCATACATTGTCTTCTTTTCTGATGTCTGAAGAAAATAAAACATTTAAAACAGACTGTTTAAAATAAAACGTCTTGAATTATGAACGACAGGCCGATATTTAATTATTGCGATCGTCATCAGTATCAAACAAATTTAACACAGATATTTAGCTCACTTGATTTACGTATGCTAAAATTTTAAATTCGATAGCGATCTCTGTCTTTAATTGTTCAATGAAATCTCTCCTGTGTTGGTATGTGATAAGAATATATTACACATAGTATTTCACTTACAAAATGAAGAAGGTTCTTTAACTAGCAAATGATAAATTCGGAAAGTGATTAAAGATGTCGTGTTTTTAATAAACCTATCTATAAATAAAATTTTAAATATATATTACAATGATTTTATGAATTAATCATAAGTAAATATATAACTCGTTTTTGTATTCTCAAAAATAATATTCACCATAGTTTGAATTTGATGCAACATTTTATATTAAATTATATGAAAATAGCAGTGATAGTTGTTTTTTAAAATATAACTATAGATAAAACCACAAATATATGCTGCATTCATAATATTCTTATATTATATAAATTAAATCCTATTTGTGGTCTTTTTCGTTGTAATATTGAAACTGATCAGCATTAGTTTAGGGCGTTCCTGCTATAATCCTATTTGCAAACAAAGAGACGCTTTATAAGAATTTGCGCGTATATGTTTAAAAATTATTAATTGATGAAAAAGTTAACCAAATGATAAAATAAACCAAATTCAGTATTTGAAATTAACATGTTTCAGATTACGGTGTATGTAAGGTGAAAAATTTTGTCGTTTAAGTTAATGCAAAAATTTGGTATGTACGATCGAAATTAATATTGACGAAAAAAAATGATTTTCAAAATAACACAGACTGAAAAAACGGGGGAAATATAGTTCACGTGCTCAATAGAAACTTTCTTATAAAATTTAACGTCCCGCCTGAAATCCTAGTTTTCTGGTTGTTGCGTTAAAATAGTAACACGAAGAAATGAAGATTCAATTGTATATTTTGGCCTTCATATCTTTAAGAGAAGCCCAAAAGGCTTATATAATTTCAATTTACTGAATTAAAATTTGCATTTGTGATTAAATAAAAAATGGATAATAAAAGATCAAATTAACATCTGATAAATATAAGGCCAGCAAATAAGAAATATTTGAATTATATTACAAACTTCCAAACAAATATTATAAGGGCCGTGAGAAAGTCGCGAAGCATTAAGTGCTTTTTGACTGTTGTAAATTAAATTTACCAAAATGCAAAAATTTAATTTACACGTTTGTCAACCACATATAATTATTTAATTACAGCATATAATGACAATATTGTGGATAGAATATTGAGAGTTCCATCTTATTTAAAATTTTGTCCTCAATCTTATTCTAAATAAAATATCTTGTTTGGTTTTTTTACATATTCGACAATTTCACCTTTCTTGTCAAATGCAATAAAGTAGAATTTCAGTGAAAATTTTGAATATTTTAAGAGATGATATTGTCAATTTAAAGAAAAAATGTCGTGCTGAAATACTCTGGGGGAAAAAAATATTGTTCGAGAGCTACATATGTACCATATTTCAATTGTAATGTAATTAATAATATATCCATGGTGTTCAAATGAAAAGTTATTTTCATTTCATTGTTACGATGGAATGCTTAATTATGATAATGAGAAATGCGCTTAAATATACCAAACGGTTGAGTTCCATGATAGTTATCTTAATACTACGGAAAACTGACTAACATGGATCAATCTGCATTGCATATATAAAGAAACAAGGAAATAGATATGAGTCTCACACATCTAAATGTTTCGCATAAATTGCACTTGACTTTAAAATGTCGATTGCAAAATTTCCGTCCAGTCACAAAATTTAACTGTTTGCATCTTTCACCAAACATATAAAATTTGCTGTCGTACTATAATTATGATCATGAAAGGTCGTAGCGCGTCCGTGCGTGCGACGGACGATATATTTGCTTTTGTTTGAGGACAGGTTAAGTACAAAGGGATTGTTGTTTTCTTCAAGATCGCAAACTTGATTTAAAAAGCTGAAGAGTTCTTTGACTTGCAATAATTTTGTATATCGTTGTTTATAATAAATTCTTTGTTTGTTGTTACGCCCTGCAACTTTGATGGCAAAATCTATTCTTTGTAACCAAGTCGGGAATATTGGTCGGAATATTGCTTACCACACGATATATAAACAAACTAATAATGCAAGTATATCATTTATATAAATATACAAATTTTCTTAAAAAATATAGGTAAATTTCGTTATAGAGTCTGTCTTGTGCTAAATCACTTGGGCAAATTTATTTATTGAATGTTCTGTTTTTGCTAAAGACAAACATTTTAATTACCTTTTATTAAATGTTCATAATTCCTATTGGGATCTTCTAAAATTTAAAGAATGCTTACCCTAGTTGCATTGAGAGTATTCTATTTTTTCTTTAAATAATATAATATAAAAATTGTACCAATGGTTTATGAATACTCACACTTCCGATAAATCTACAAAATAAAGTATGTTTAAATAATATAAATTTAACGTGGCATTCACGAAGAACTTTTTATCACGTTGGTGTCAGGAGATAGAAAATTAAGAGTTTAACAGGTTAAATTTAATTTAAACGGTGAATTAACTTCATACTTTTCAAAGAAGAAAATGTGAAATTATGGATTTTAATATTTATTGTACTCATTTTAATTTCAAAGAAATTACAAGAAAACGCGTCCCGTATAATTTAACAGCCGTCTATTCTTTTATTGAATTATATTGAATATTTAATCATTTTAGACCGTGCAATCTATCAACGATTAAACACCTGATGCCGGAACTAAATAACATACAAAAATGTACAAAACGTAAACATTACCAAATCTATTCTATTCCGTGCTCATTCTAAAATTGGAATAATGACCACTCAAATTTCTTAAATTTAGCTTGTCACTTAATTTTTACAATAGATCTTGAAGTAATATTCAAGCTTGGGGTTTTGATAAAATTGTATAAAATTGCAACGCTGTGCCTGGTGGTATATATACATGAAACGTTATACTATGCTTAAATTTTTATCTTCCGAACTAGAAAAAGTGTTTAATCCTGATGATATTTTTAATTTTGATTATGATAATACTTTCTCATGGTTAAATAAAAGCCAAGATTAATGGTTTCAGCAACAAATGTAATACTCGAGTTATAACTTAAATTTTCAATTTTGATTAAGAATCTATCACTGTTTACAGCTGATCTTTCAGATGCCGATAAACTGTACAGTACACTTAATTGCACATATATATGTGATGTGATATCTTTTTATATTGTACATTTTCTAATTTTATTATTTAATGGAACATGTGTGGTTTGAATCCAAATAAAGATATTCTATTCTAAAAAAAAATTATTATTGGTTGATATAATAGACGTCAAACAAAAAGTAAAAATGGTTATTTTGTAGCAAACCACGATCAGTTTGGATCAAATCGCAAAATTTGGCAATATCAACACACCTGCAGATAATTGTTTTCTAGGAAAACGCTTCACTGCAACTTATATATGGTCACCAATACGATCATGAGGATTCTAACAAGAATTAGATAGAAATAATTATTAATGAAAAGACGCATGATATAATAAATAATACAAACACAATTTTCTATATGTTTTTATATATTAACATTAATATACTTTTGTCAATCTTCATACAGTAGAAACAACAATAATTACTCTTTTATTTACAAATTTATCAGACAAACCTCGTCGTTACTAGAAACGTCCTGTCGGAAATTGAACGATAAGTCATTTTCAAAAAAAATTCTCAAAACAGGTAAAATCACACAGACCTCTTACCGTAAAGGTGAAAATGCTTCCTTTGATTGGTGTACCACTTATTTAGAGATATAAAAGAATGAAGGATCTATAAGAGCCGGCAGACTTACTATAATTTGAACAACTTTCGAAAACTCGAATGGTCTAGGTTGGGTTCCTTAATTATAGGTCTACAGCATTTAAAATTATTTTTTCCTGTAAACACAAGAGAAATATCTTAAAGAAAATAAAAAATACAGTCCGAAAATTTCTTCATAAATGTTGTGTAACTATTGAAGTACTTGGCACCAAAGTACATGCTTTCAATTACAATGAATTTGTATAAAATCTCAATTTTTAAGCAATTAAATGAAAACTACGCATTATCATTCTGTTACAGCTTACCCTTGAACATCTTATGTCTAACATGGTAACTTTGTTTATTTTTTAGATTCAAAATGTTTTAGAATTCAAAATGTCGGTGTTAAAATTTTCAAATGTTTCTTTTTTCCAACATACGTATTGAAAGATTTCAGCTTTGAATGACGTTCAGATTATTAGAATAGAATACCTTTATTTGGATTAAAACCACACATTTTCTACCAAATATATAATAATATTGAAAAATTTACATTATAATAATATATGACTTTACATAAATATGAGCAATTAGTCTCGTATAGATTAGAGGTTCTCTCTAGTTATAATGTACAATATATCAACATGTGAAAATTCCGCTGTAATAATTATTATGATAGAGGAAAAAGGACGGCCTTATAAATTAATCGCATTTGTTCAATTCTCGATTATAAAAGGAAAAAAAGAGGGTATAATTCGAGTGTAGAATTATGCCAAAAATGATAATCATGACTAGCAAATGTTTATATTTACTGTTGACTAACATGATGTTATACCGCATAACAATTCAATTTTAATAATACAGAACTTGAAAACAATATCTAAAGAAGGTATGATGCTAATAACAATTATCCTAGTCTTTTATTCAACCACGAGAATTTATTATTATAATCAAAATTAAAAAGATTAGCAGGAAGGCAGATATTTTCTAGTTCTGTACCTAAAAAATTTAAAAGACACATTGGATGGAAGCGTATCTCTAGGCCCCTTTGGCAATTGAATGTATATTTTGGAAATTTTCAAAAAGGAGAAAAAAATCCCCACAACATTTCCCACCAAAGGAGGAGATATAGCCAAATGTCCAGATCTAGTCACAAAGTTATGAATATATCTTAAAGGATTATTATAGGCACCAGTCCACAGGTTCAAATGGAATACTTTTACGCAATGGCACATCAACCGAAATCATAAAGTTTGTAATGATACAAACTGTAATCAACGTGGCGTATATAATGCTGGAGACAGGGCCAAATTCTTTCAAAATTATTCTATGCACAGCTTCTATCTTGTTGGATAAGCACTTTTTCAAATGGATTCCCAGTAGCGGCAGCACATACTATTATCGGTCTAGTCCAAATTGTATACATTTTAAAATTTATATCGTTCGATAAGAAATTTTGATATATAAGTGCTCATCTTTTCTTAGCTTAGCTGACTACCCTCTCAATATGTTTCACAGCGGAAGCTGTACATTGAAAAGTTATGCCTAAAGCCTTAATTTCTTGCTGAAGTTTGATCTCAAAAACACCATTTATCACAGCACCATGAAAATAAGCTTTATTAAATACAGTTATATTACCTATTTCTAGAGCTCTCATCTTTATACGGTTTATTCGCAGACCTAGTGTTAGCTAATATCTACTTAGGTCATGCAAATTTAGTCTGATATTGTTATTTGGAGAAGTCAACATTTCTAGGAGCAGGAGAAAGATTATTTTTAAATCATCAGGAAATTTGCAAACTTGACCGTTTTTAAATGTACAAATACGATTTTAATTAAATTTGGACCCAAACTTGTGCCTTGTGGAATTACACTTGTTAATAATAGAATAATAGAATATCTTTATTTGGATTCAAACCACACATATTCCATCAAATAATAAAATTGGAAATTGTACAATATATAAAAAAAAAAATTATCACATCACAATAAATGTGCAATTAATATCATATAGATAGGTATATCTCACTAGTTGTACAATACAATATATCAATATCAGAAAGTTCGACTGAAAAGAATAATATATACATCATCAAAATAGGAACAATTAAGGTATAATTCGAGTGTAACATTATGCAAAAATTGAGAACCATGACTAGCAATTGATTGTAAGTAATGTTAACTAATTAGAAGAAATAGTGCATAACATTTCAATTATAACAATACAAAACTTGGAAATAAAAATCTTTAGAAAATCTGTTTTCGATAACAATTATCCTTGTCTTTTATTCAACCATGAGAAAGTATTATCATAATCAAAAGAATAACAAATATCAGCAGAATTGCAGACATTTTCAAGTTCAGTAGATAAAGTTTTAAAAGACATCTTAGATGGAGGCATTTCTCTAAGCCCCTTCGGAAATTGGTTATAAATTTTGTAGATTTTTGAGAAAGAGAATAACTTGCTCGCTACATTCCCCACCAAAGGAGGAGATATTGCCAAATGTCCAGATCTAGTTCCAACTTCATGACTCTTTCTTATCGGAGTTATATAGGCACCAGTCCACTGGTTCAAATGGAAAACTTTTATACAATAACACATCCTCCGAAACCACAGTGATTGCAACGACACAAACTGTAATCTAGAGGCGTATATAGTGCAAGAAATAGGACTAATATGTTTCACAACCTTTCTTTGTACAGCTTCTATATTATTAGACAAACCATTTTTTAATGGATTCCAAGTAGCGACAGCATATTCTAGTACCGGTCTAATCCATATTATATACATTTAAAGTTTTATATCATTTGATAAGATATTTCGATTTATTAGTGCCCATCTTTTCTTGGCACTGCCTACTATACTTTCAATATGTCTCTCAGCAGAAGTTGTACATCGAATAGTTATGCCTAAATCCTTAATTTCTTGCATAAGTTTAATCTCAAACACATCATTAATAACAGCATCATGAAAATAAACATAATTAAAGTTTGTTCTGTTCCCTATTTTTAAAGCTTTCGTCTTTTTATTGTTTATTCTCAGCCCTAGTGTGATCAAATAATTACTCAAATCATACAAATCTAATGTCACATTGTTTTTGGAGAATTCGACATTCTTTGGATCAATTGGGAAGATTATTTTTAAATCATCAGCGAATTTGTAAACTCGACCGTTAAGGATCTTAGTTTCCAAATTTGCAAATACAATTTTAAATAAAATTGGCCCTAAGCTTGATCCCTGTGGAACTCCACTCGTTACTCGTTTCGATTTTGATATCAAATCATTTACTTGAATACTCATTCTTCGATTATATAAATAGTATTTAAGTAATCTAAAAATATTCGGATCAATATTCAATAAATTAATCGCATTCAAAATAGCATCAAAAGATATTTAGTCAAAAGCTTTTGAGATATCTATAAATACAAATAATGCATCTAACTTTTTTCATCTAATGTAATTACATGTTTCCACATAGAGAGCATATTAGTAATTGTCGACCTGTCTTTCGTAAAGCCGTGTTGGCATATATCAAAATCAGCCGACAACATACGTTCTAAATGATCTAGTATCAATCGTTCTATTATCTTAAAAAACGAAGGGATAATAGAGATTAATCTATAATCACTGGCGCACGTTGGCTTACTTACTTTTGGCAAAGGTTTAGCTACTATTGTTAGTATATCGATTGGTAATTTCCCATTCTTTAAAATTCTATTTATAAAATTGCAGAGCGCATTCATAAAATGTAAAGGTAATTGAAGCTGGTTATCAATCGATATACCAAGGTGATCTTTTTGTTTTTTTGATTTTATTTTTAACATTAATTCTATCAATGCATCACTGTCAATAACAAGTCCTAGATCCTGGTTTCCCGATGGATCCGGTAGATCAATGAAATTGCTTTCGTTCTGTGGATTACATAACAAGTTGCCAAATACTTCATCCAATTCACAGAGAATTTCATAATCAGTTTTACCCACAGGTAATATAAGCTTTAATTTTTCCTTATATTTACTGTAGTCTGTGAGGAGTTTGTATCCTAGTCTAGGATTACTCTTCAGTTTGGCCAAAATAATTCTTTCTGATTTTTGACGGATTATCAGCAGTGATGAATTAATTTCTTTATCAATCAAATCTAACCTCATTTTTAATACTATTGATAAGACTACACTTCATTATATTATCTCGTTTAATTCTTATTTTATATAATCTCCTATTGATTAGTTTCGGTATAATATCCGTAAACGTAGATGCCTGAAATATAACAGATAATAACGATTAAACAGAAGAAACAAATTTGTCAGTGTTCACAATATAAAAACTTTCATAATCAATCAGTATGCTTAAATCTCTAAAAAGATTCCAGTTGATTCTGGAACATTGCACATGTGCATTTTCAAAATTAAATTTCTGCGTTTTTTGCTACTCAAGATGTTCCATTGTAAAATAATTTGTTTGTGATCCAATTCTTTGAAATAGTTTACAACATCATAACTGTGTGATTTCACCGTTTCAATTTCTAAGTATACATGATCTAAGCATTGCGAACCTCTAGTTGATTCATTTATAATCTGCTTAAGATCATGATTAGAAAAAAATTGATTATTTCACAGTCATGTAACTTATTAACATCACCTACCACCACATTATAGCCATGACAGTCAAAAATATGTTGAAAAGAATTGGTAAATGTTTGATTATCATATAAACTATCATACGGCGGTCTGTAAACCGCGGTTAAGATCAGATTATCGATTTGTATAGATAAAAAATCAATGACAGTATTATATTCACTAGTATGTAACACTTTCGCATTTAATATAGATTTACTATAAATGAGTACTCCTCCACCTCTTTTATCCAGCGATCTGTCTTTTCTAAATAAAGAATAGTGAGGAATGTCAAATTCGTGGTTTTCAATGTCCTTGTTGAACCAAGTTTCAGATAATATTATAAAATCAAAATCGTTACTTATTACAAAATTACACAGCAAAACGTTT